>JAJJBR010002465.1:21970-38142 GCA_022817965.1 Solanum lycopersicoides
ACTCCACCAATCCAAGATTATGCAACCTCTCATGACAAATAACTATAAATTCATATGCATCCTCAGCTAAGTCACCAGTATAAGTAGGAGGATTCATTAGTCTGAACCTCCCAAACATCTTTTGCTCATCAATGGTCATAGAAGGCTTGTTCACCAAATGTGATGTCATATCTGGAAACTCCATACTACCAAACGAGGAGCTACAGCAGCAGCTGGCTGAGTCCTGGGAGTCTGAGAATCGGAGCAACTATCGGATCTGGAGTCTGACCTCAACACGGGTCTGTGAGCCATCAGAAGTGACAGGCAAAGCTCTTGCCTGAGCATCCCTTCTAGGATTCCTAACATACGAGCCAAGGTATCTTGAAGCACTGGGGTGATGATTCATGTTACTATGACAATTTTTTTTCTTATTTTGGTGACCTTTTTTTTACTCAGTTAAAGTTTCAGCAAGGAATGAAAATTGATCTTCTTCTTTTGTTTCTACAGGTTCTTCATATTAACAAAGAAATTGATTTCAAATTGCAATGTGACATTAGTACTATTGGAGCTCTCTATGCACAACTCATAATGTTGTTGAAATGGTTGATGGTTGAATTCATTACATTTTATTATTTAGTAAACAAATATTTTATTTTTGCCACTATTATTTGTATGTTTTTTCGAATTCAATACATTAATTAAGCTTCTTATAAAGTGTGTTTCATTTCTCAAGTTTTCTTCCTCCTATTCATGAAGCTTAATTATACTATAAATCATAGTGATTTATGTATCTATTGTAATTTCTTTTTTGCTATTTTTGTGACCTTTTTTAAGTATATTCAAAATTCCAGTGAGGATGATTGAAATTTATCTTCTCTTTTGTTCCTTTCTACATATTTTCTTCATACATTTTTTGAAAAATTGCTTGTGGTTGTGCTACATTTGATAGCACACAACAACAAATACTGATAACTAATATGGATCAAATGATGGAGTTGTTAAAAGAACGAAATGATTTCTCTCTTTCTTGCCACAATTTAGTATATTATTTGATTATTTTTCTTTGGTACAATAATTTTGTATGCCATTGCACTATTCTATAATATTTATGTAGAGACAATTAATCCACATCTTTTATCGCAAGTTAACTAATTTGTCATATTTCTTCTTCTTCTTTTCTTTGGGCATAATAGGAGATCAAGTTTTCGTGAAACTAACAAATATCCAAAATACACTATAACAAATATTTTTTATCGTAAATAAAGATGCATGTTCACGAAGAGTGCTACAGCCTTTACCGACAATAATCAATTGTCATTGGATTCAATATTGCAATAGACTTTGGGACATTTATACAGAGTACCAATTACCTCTGACATACATATTTAGCAATAATTAAACTATTAATTATCGTGAAAGATCATTTTTGCTGTAGTGATAAGACATTCTTTTGATAAAGTTTTTAATTTTTTAGATAAAGAAGTAATAACTCTTTCTTTTGTCTTCTTTCAATTAAATTTGTGAACTGTACACGTGGATACAACCCGAAAGACTATCTTTTTAAAAAATATATCAAGCAACATGCCTTTTTCTTCTTGATTGTCAGGAAAGTAAGGTCGTCTTTATTTTTATTTGTGAGTTCAAGTACTCACAAAATTATGCTGTGAGATTTTCATATATTATGTGTCAAAATTTGGATTTGAATATCCCGTTGTGAGCATTATGATGCCACCTACTTCTTGGTTGATAATTGCATTAATTTTTTGTAATTGCATACTAACAGAGGAATTTATAGCATCAATTTGCTAATGTGTAATACCATAACAATAACTATGGTTTAATCCAAATAAGTGGGGGCAGGACATATGAAACCTTAAAAATAGTAACAAATATTTTGAGACAATGACAAATTTTCTATATGATAATAACAATTTTAGGGTAATTTTTAGCATATACTTGATATGACATACATTAATAAAAAAGATATTTCTGGAAGTTAATAAGAAAGACTCCAAGGTGGTCAATTTGAATTTAGTTAAATATGATAGTATATGGACGTGATGTTCCACTTTACTTGGGAGTGTTGTTGTTTGACTATTTTTGTCTCATTTTTAACGACAGATGTTTTAATTTATAACTTCTTGAAATTTAAAAAATTTCATTACTTCTGATCAATTATTTCGAGGGAGGTTTTCTTAGACTTCTTTCTTATGCTTAAAATCTATCTATGCCTCATGATTTTTGTATAACAAAAATGAAAATTAAAAAAATAGAGCACTTTAAGATTTTGGACGAACACTTTGCCTTAAGATAAAATGTTCTTGACAATGTAGTGTATGTATCGAAAATATGAATATTACCGAACGATCATATTTAATCTTAATAAAATAGTTCAATCCCGTGCGAAGCACGGATAATTTACCTAGTCACTAAAAGAAAATAAAAAATAACAAAGAATAACTTCTATCACTAGGCATACAATAAAAAGTTTGTCGTTGATCCTCTTTTGATTTAACTTTTGAGTACTATGAATAGTTACCTGACATTTATCAACCGAGAGATGTAAAATTAATTTTTTTTCTAATTAATTCAGAAAAGTGAAAGTTAAGCAAATACTTTTCGAGCAAGTGGTTGATGAAAAATATGAGATTTCCCAAGCATTAAATCAAAAATCATTCCAAGCAAATATTTTCATTGGATATATCTTTCCCGATGTCAAACACACATAATTTACAACTTAGCCTTTTTGAGGAATGTTACCTGAAGATGGCTTGAAACTTGATTCTTGGTAAGACCTGAAACATTCATCTCCTTAACAATATTTTTGGTAAACAACCTACATGTTTCATTAGAATGTAACTTAGATTTAATCAATACTACAATACTCCTTGATCAAGATAATGTATAAGTAAACACAATAATTACTATGCATTAATTCCAAAATACTTGACGTTATATATAAATATGAATTCTTACTATTCATATCGCTTAATAGAAATGAATTGTTGGGAAAAGTAGTTAATAATGAAGTAAACTTACTTTTTCCACCAAGTTGTTGTGTAGCTTCCACAGATTTACCATGAAGATTTGTTGTCCACTTTATGCAGTCCTTTCGAGTAACTGTCACAATACTAGCATTTATCTTCCTTTCTCCTTGATTAACCTCTTTTTGTTTTGTCTTCCTCTTTTCCTCCCGAGATTATTTTCTCCGTTTGATATGACATTTGTTTCAACCTCATTAGTATATTTTCTTCCTTCCTTAGTATTAATAGACATATTCTTCTCCCCGACTGGTTTTTTATCACCAACAAAATTATTGTTACCAATATCATCAAAATATTCCTCAAATCTCTAAATTCTTCTCTCTCTTTCTCTCTTTGTATTTTTTACTCAATACAATTTGCCACAAGCATTTCACAATTTCCTTGTCAAGTGGCTTTTTGAAGTAAAGTAAAGCTCCATCGTCGAAATCCTTCTTTGCAAAGAGTTCATTATATTCATCACATACAACTGCATAATTATTTTCAATACTATCAATTAGAATTGAATTATATTAACATTATGTGAATAGTTATTTTTCATGCATATTCACTAAATTTTATGTATTATTACCATTACAAATCAATTGCATATCATATCACTGTGGAAAAAAAGGATTAACAATGGGTAATATTTACTGCCAAATGATTAGATATAGTCAATAATGACAGATTATCAAAACAAATTATGTTAGCTACATGTGAACTATCTAGCGAAGAATTTCATATATTTTGGAAGTGTATATTAAAAAAAAAGTAACTAATTTTTACCCACAATAATAATAAAATCTTAAAAGATATCAATGTCATATCTAGTAGAACCTTAAGTGACTAATTAATTTCAAGTATATTGACTGATATAAGTTTTAGAAGATATCCATTATCATATACTAAAAAAATAAGATGCGATAAAGAATAATTTATTTCGCTAATTAAAGAACAAAAAATTATCGTTAATCTTATCTAATGATGAATTATTCAAATTTATTTAGCTACATACTATTTAAAAACCGATTAACACTGAATTTATAGTTCATGGTTGCTTGTAGTATATTAATTAATATAATTGCCTTTACACAACAAGAAAATGAAGATCGATTAAATACTTACATAGAGAGACTATATTCAACGTCACAACTTGTTTCAAGAGTTCAAAACAAAGTGTCTGGTGAATGAACATTGATTATGATCACATCAATTTTTTCTTTCTTTTGGAGAGTACTGACATTCCCACGAGAGCCATATCAACCGTCGTAACTGTATATATTCATGCACTTTGAAAGTTAGTGTATTAAGATCATGAAAAGAATATTATACACACTCTTACATCATTATTAGGGCCTTTTTATTAAATTTCACTCCTATTGTTGATTTGTTACTTTAATTTGTTTGTACAAAACAATTTCTTATTTTATGCATGTGTACTTCTACACCTACAAAGTAGATAGCAAAAAAATTCAAGTCAAAATAATTTACATAACTTAGACATAAACAATCAATGAATATTTACAAAGTCATAAAAATACACTTAAGATATACATCCACCCGTCCAAACCCACACGAATTGATGGTGGTTTGGCTGCCCAAATTACTTGTAATATACCTTTTTTGCTGTGTAAAATGGTCCAAGAGAAATATTGTTTAAGTTAGATTTCGGCTACTTGTTATATTTACTTTTTTCAAAAAAATTAATTTTTTGTTGGTGTCTTCACAAATTAAAGTTGGAGAAGTAATGAAATAACTATTAAGGTTGAAACGAAATTAAAAAAAAATACTTGAAAAGTAGTCATTAAAGTAAACTCAAATTTGATCCGTCCCAATTAAGAAAAAACATAATAAAATTAAAATATCAAAACAATTGAGATGCACGTGCATCCAAAAGAATGAAGTAATAGGTGTACATTAAAAAAATTAATTATAACTTCTCTAAAATAATATTTTTTTTCCACATATTGTCGGCCATTTCTATTGGCCAAGTTTGTAATATTATTGTATAAATAGAGGGCTTCTCCCTCACTAATAAACAGGCTACTTTCAATTAACTCTCTCCTTTACTCTCTCTTAAAAATTCCGCTTTCACCCCCCAAATTGGTATCAGAGCTAAGTTAAGATAAAACTATGGAAAACAAATCAGATATGGTAAATCTACAAAAACAGGTATACTCACTTTTATTCATGAGTAGCTAAACTACTTTATTCCTGATAATCTCTTGTTGATTATAATTGTTTATTATGTTTTAATAATGTTATAATAACCATCTTTAGAAGGTTTGCTACGGAAATATTCTGAGAGTCAGTATGCCTAGACTATGTCATCCTAAGTTTGAAACCGTTAGGCAAAAAGGCCGATTAGGGGAGTAAACAGAGTTGAGGCGCTGTTAGGGTAACTAATCAAAGAAGAAAACCGTAGTAGTGACTAGACAAGATGATTATTAAATTGTTATTATTACATAATAAATAAGTATAATCTATGAAGAGGTTAGAAGGAATAAAATTTTAGTGAAAATATATGTTAAAATGACTTCTTACTTATTAGATGATGATGTTAACTACAAAATATTAATCTTCTATATATTTGTCACGACCCAAATTTGCAAGTCGTGATGGCACCTATGTTCCCAACCAATAGGTAAGCCAACCCAACATATTTACCAAACTTAACCAAACAAATGAGTAAAAAGACAAACACTTAGCAAGAATCTCAAACATTGAATTCCTTACAAGTACGAAATGCGGAGAAAGAAAATACCACCCCAAGAATTGGTGTCTTAAGTACAAGAGCTTCTAAAATACGATGCAAGTCTGAAACTAAAATGACAAATCTAACATAAGGGATATCCTGTCAGAATACTAAATAACAGAATAAATAAAAGATAGAGGGAGGTGTGGGCCACGGAACAGCCAAGCAGCTCACCACAACTCCAAGACACTCCAAGCTCGGACTCAATTTGCTCCACGAGATGTGCCCCTACTCGGAATCGAATCTGCACCACAAAGAGTGCAACAAGTGTAGTATGAGTACGAAACCACGTGTACCCAGTATATCTCATTGACCGACAACGAAGAAGTAGTGACGGGAGTTTATATAAGAAAAATTTGATTCTTCAATTATACAAGTCTATAACCAGTCAAGTTTCATCAAATAGAGGTAATCAAACATTAAGTAATTTCCAACCATCAAATAAAACACATAATCATCGAGAATGAAGGATGTGATGAAATGCAATGCAATATGATACCATGAAATGACATGTCTCAGAATACCCAGTACTCTCTCAACCGTATATACATGATACTCCTCGGAAATACATCGAGAGTTCATGACCCATGGGGGACTCGCGAGGTCCATATACCGACACGGACGATCTCCACGTGTCTGTGCGGACGATCTCAACGCACTATCATAATATCAAACAATTTCCGCACGGACGGTCTCCACGTGCCCAAATTACACTCTTAACATCTCACCATCCCCAGCACGGACGATCTCCACGTGCCCAACTTATATTCAATCTCATGTCAATGCATGTACACAATATTATTTCAAATAAGGGGATGATGATGCATCTCAATCAATCAATATAAGCATAATACATAACCACCTCAATTATCACAACTATACGGGTGAAGTAAAGAAAAACACAATCACACAAGGATTTCAAGTCAATAGTATATCAGCTAATGCCCATATGCTTTGGCATTCTCAAATTACAATCCACATTCTATAGTAGTAACTTTCCCTTCCATAACACCGGTACTCGTACCAATGCCCGTCACACCATTGATACGAGACCCCCATCTTTCGCCCTTACCCCTTTGTCTATTTCATTTTTAAATCTTTAATTAGGAAAACGTCCTTCAACAAGTCTAAAAAAAAAGTCTTAACATACCTTAAATGTCGAATCTCGTGCCACGAACCTTCAAGATTTTTCCTTTCCTTTTCGCAAAGTTTCAGAACGTTCCCAATCTACCAATTTTGCAATATTCGTAAGTAAGCAAGTTCATAGGTACTCAATTTATTATATGTCTAACCTAAACTCCAAAACTCACTCCTATATCCAATCAGCTCCTACTCTTGATATAATCTGTATGCCAAAATTATCATACTCACTAAATTTCAAGCCAAGAGATTAACTTTAACATCTCCAAATACCCTAGATTCAATGCTAAATCATATAATATACACCTAATATTTAATATATCAAAACTAGTATCTTAATTTAATAAATGAATAAATAAGAACTGATGGTCCACCCCTTGACAGAACACTAGAACGTGACTTTCCCTTTTTTTCCCCTTAAACCTTTTCTGCAATTTGCCAAATTCCAAAATATGTTACCATATGCCAATAATTTGCATATGATTTGCCGAATGATTAGTACCCCATTCTTGTCCCCCACCATTCTAATAACCCAGAACACAATACGTTCCAGCCATTCCCATTTTTCAATTCCAAATCACTTCTTTTTTTTTTTCTTCCTAAAATCCTAATGTAATTGCTAACAATAGAATATTAATTACTTATCATCACTGACGTGATCCATTACTTCTTGTCACCCTATTAATTTAACAACATAATAATAACAACACTACGCTATATCCACTGCCAAACATAGAAATTTCCCAATTCCTTAACAACCTTAATATATAATAATAATTTAGTTTTGAGACTTAGCAATTAGGCATGAAACATTCTTTTTTATAAAAAAAATAATTCCATCAACTCACCTGCAATTATGATCGATATCCCACGTCTCCGCCTGTAAGTTTGTGCCCTTGTTTCTTTCACTTGCCCAGATTATGATTAAAAAAAATATTAACCCTCTTTACTTAGCTTAATTTCATGGCCAAAATACTAAATTGAATTATAAACTAGGCCCACTAACTATTTACTATATTAATTCTTCACTAAATTTTAATCAACTAGATACTCTTAGTCTTCGAATATAGTACAATATCCCTCTAAATTTTTCGGAAGGAGTCAAAATAGTCCTAGTTCTCAAAACGACCTAGCGGGTCGTTACATCACCTACCACTTAAACAAACGTTCGTCCTCGAACGGAAAAAGAAAAGAGCTAACCTGAACGCTCAAAAAGCTGAGGATATCTGCTCCTCATGTCTGACTCGGTCTCCCATGTAGCCTCCTCCACTGGACGATGCTTCCATTGAACTTTCACTGAAGCAATCTCTTTTGACCTCAACTTCCGAATTTGCCTATCCAAAATTATAATCTGCTCCTCCTCAAAGGTCAAATTCTGATCAAGTAACACTGAATCCCACTGAATCACATGAGCACCACCCTGAAGATACTTCTTCAGCATCGAAATATGAAATACAGGATGGACAACTGACAAACCAGGTGGCAAGGCCAACTGATACGCCACCTCACCAATCCGCTCCACAATCTCGAAAGGACCAATATACCTTGGGCTCAACTTGCCCTTCTTTCCAAATCTCATCACACCCTTCATGGGTGAAACCTTATGTAGAACCCTCTCTCCAACCATAAACTCCAAATCACGAACCTTCCTATCTGCATAACTCTTTTGCTTACTCTGAGCCATGAGAAGTCTATCTTTGATCAACTTGACCTTGTCCAAGGACTCCCTCAGAAAATATGTACCCCACGGTCTAACCTCAAATGCATCAAACCAACCAATTGGAGATCGACATCTCCTACCATACAAAGCCTCAAATGGTGCCATCTCAATGCTTGAATGATAACTATTATTGTAAGCAAATTCCGCTAATGGCAAGAATTGATCCGAGTAACCATCAAAGTCAATCACACACGCCCGCAACATGTCCTCAAGAACCTGAATAGTCCTTCAGACTGACCATCAGTCTGAGGGTGAAAGGCTGTACTAAGATCCACCCGAGTGCCCAACTCCTTCTGCATAGACCGCCAGAAATGAGATGTAAATTGGTGCCACGATCTGAAATAATAGAATAGGAACCCCATGCAAACGAACTATCTCTCGAATATAGATCTTGGCTAACTTCTCTGAGTTATAGGTAGTCTGAACTGGTACAAAGTGTGCAGACTTAGTCAGTCGATCCACAATGACCCATATAGCATCAAACTTACCCAAGGTACGTGGCAATCCTACCACAAAGTCCATAGCAATACGCTCCCACTTCCACTCAGGTATAGGCATCCTCTGTGTCACACCTCCAGGCTTTTGGTGTTCATACTTCACTTGCTGACAATTCAGACACCGGGATACAAAATCTACAATGTCCCTCTTCATACGACACCACCAATAATGTTGCTTTAAGTCACGATACATCTTAGTAGCCCCCGGATGAATAGAGTATCTCGAACTATGAGCCTCCTCCATGATCAATCTAGTCAAATCACCTGTACGAGGAACACATATACGACCCTTAATCCTCAAAACTCCCCCACTATCAAGAATTGCAGCCTTGGCTTATCCTTTTAACACCTTGTCCCTAATCTTACATAAATCACCATCATCAAACTGTTGAGCCCGAATCTGCTCCAACAAGAATGACCTAGCCTCCATATAAGCCAACACTTTACCAGATTCTGAAATATCAAGTCTCACAAAGCTATTGGCCAAGGATTGGACATCCCTAGCTAAAGGACGCTCGCCAACCTGTAACATGGCTAGACTACCCATACTTACCGCCTTCCGACTCAAGGCATCTGCTACAACATTTGCCTTGCCTGGATGATAAAGAATAGTCATATCGTAGTCTTTGAGCAACTCCAACCATCTCCTCTGCCTCAAATTGAGATCCCTCTGATTGAATATATACTGGAGACTACGATGATCCGTGAACACCTCACAATGCACACCATAAAGATAATGCCTCCAAATCTTCAATGCAAACACAACAGCCGCCAACTCTAAATCATGAATAGGGTAGTTCTTCTCATGAACCTTCAACTGCCTCGAAGCATAAGCTATCACCCTTCCCTTCTGCATCAACACACAACCAAGACCAATCCGAGAAGCATCACAATATACAACAAAACCCTCTCCCTCCACGGGTAGGGTCAAAATCGGAGCAGTAGTCAATAAAGTCTTGAGCTTTTGGAAACTAACCTCACATTCGTCAGACCACTGAAAAGTCACATCCTTCTGTGTCAATCTAGTTAATGGAGATGCAATGGATGAGAAACCCTCAACAAACCGTCGATAATAACCTGCAAGGCCCAAGAAACTCTGAATCTTAGTAACTGAAGCAGGTCTGACCCAATCTCTAACCGCCTCAATCTTCTTAGGATCCACCATGATACCCTCCTTGGACACTACATGTCCCAAGAATGCTACCGAACTAAGCCAAAACTCACACTTTGAAAACTTTGCATAAAGCTTCTTCTCCTTTAGAATCCCAAGAACAATCCTCAAATGATGCTCATGTTCTTCCTTAGTGCGTGAGTATATCAATATATCATCTATGAAGACAATAACAAAGGAATCCAAATACGGTCTGAACACTCCATTCATCAAGTCCATAAAAGCTGCTGGGGCATTAGTCAATCCAAAAGACATCACTAGAAACTCGTAATGTCCATAACGTGTTCGAAAAGCTGTCTTAGGGATATCCTCCGCCCTAACCTTCAGCTGATGATAGCCAGATCTCATGTCAATCTTGGAGAAAACTGAATTACCCTGCAACTGATCAAATAAATCATCAATACGAGGTATCGGGTACTTATTTCTGATGGTTACCTTGTTTAACTGCCGATAGTCAATACACATACGCATAGATCCATCTTTCTTCTTCACAAATAACACTGGAGCACCCCAAGGAGATACACTTGGTCTAATAAAACCTTGCTCAACAAATCCTGCAACTGCTCCTTCAACTCTTCAATTCAGCCGGTGCCATACGATAAGGAGGAATGGAAATAGGCGAGTGCCTGGCTCCACATCAATACAAAAATCAATATCACGATCTGGTGGAAGACCTGGCAAATCGGTCGGAATACCTCTGAAAATTCACTCACCACTGGAATAGACTCAAGCATAGGAGTCTCAACACTAGTATCTCGAATGTGCGCCAAGTAAGCCAAACATCCTCTCTCTACCAACTGACGAGCCTTCAGAAATGATATCACACCCTTAGGAGGGTGACTAAGAGAACCTCTCCATTCTACTATAGGAATTCCAGGCATAGCTAAAGTGATTGTCTTGGCATGGCAATTTAAAATTGCGTGGTAAGAAGATAACCAATCCATACCAAGAATCACATCAAAATCTACCATATCTAAGACCTTTAAATCTGCATAAGTGTCATACCCCATCAAGGTAACAATACATAACGATACACCCGATCTACAACTACAGAATCCCCGACAGGAGTAGAAACATGTATCGGCAAATCAAGGACTCACATAATATATCCAGACTAGGAGCAAAATATGTGGACACATAAGAATAAGTAGAGCCTGGATCAAATAATACAGTAGCTGGTCGATGACAAACCAATAATACCTGTGATAACAGCATCTGAAGCCTCAGCCTCTGGCCTACCGGAAAAGCATAACAGTGAGAACGACCTCCCTCAGATTGTGAATCTCCACGACCACCACCTCGACCAGAAGAAGAACCACCTCTACCTGAGTAAGAACCACCTCTACCACTCTGTGCACCACCCTAGCTGGAGGTTGTGCAGCCCTGAAAGTCGAAGCCTGAGAACCCTGATGTAAGCCACCACGTCTGGTCCTAGGGCAGTCTCTCACATAGTGTCCCATATCACCACACTCAAAACAGCCCTACGAGACGCAGGCTGATGAGAGGAAACTGAATGACCAGAATGCCCTCCACGAACTACAGGTCTAGAAGATGAACCCTGTGAAGTATGCACTGAGCTCGAAGAGCTATGTCCAGCGTAACTAGCCTCAAACGTTGGTATAGCAGCATGAATGGGTCTGCTGGACTGAGGGTGATAACCTCTGCCCAAGTAACCTAGACTCCTAGGCGGAGCACTACCATAATCACCTGAATAATGAGTCCTCTTGCCCTCACGCTTCTCAAATCCCTCACACCGAATCATCTCCAACTCCTTAGCAGCATCTACCACTTTCTGGAATGGAACACCAGAAGCAGCAACCTGAGAAACTCCTAGACGAATCGGAATAATCAACCCCTTAACAAACCTTCTCACTCTTTCAGCCTCTGTGGGAAGTATCATCGAAGCATGCCTAGCCAAGGCAAGAAATTTACCCTCATACTCTGCGACTGACATACCACGTTGCTGCAAACCCTCAAACTCGGCCCTCTTGCGCTCTCTCTCACTGCGTGGAACAAATTTTGATAGAAATACCTGAGTAAACTGAGTCCAGGATAGTGGAGGGGATCCCGCTGGGCTACTACTAATATAATCCCTCCACCACTGCTTGGCAGAGCCAGTCATCTAAAAAGTTGTATAGTCAACTCCATGAGACTCCACCAATCCAAGATTATGCAACCTCTCTTTGACAACTAACTATAAATTCATATGCATCCTCAGTTAAGTCACCAGTATAAGTAGGAGGATTCATTAGTCTGAACCTCCCAAACATTTTTGCTCATCAATGGTCATAGAAGGCCTGTTCACCAAATGTGATGTCATATCTGGAAACTCCATACTATCCAAACGAGGAGCTACAGCAGCAGCTGGCTGAGTCCTGGGAGTCTGAGAATCTGGAGCAACTATCGGATCTGGAGTCTGACCTCCAACACGGGTCTGTGAGCCATCAGAAGTGACAGGCAAAGCTCCTGCCTGAGCCATCCCCTCTAGGATTCCTAACATACGAGCCAAGGTATCTTGAAGCACTGGGGTGACAATAGTATTGGTAGAGCCTGAGCTGGACCATCCCCCTCGACACGATCTTGCACATCCCCATGAATAACCTCTGCATCAAGAGGTACGGTCCTATCACGACCCTGGGTAGCTATTGGTACTTGACCTTCCACAGGTGCTGCAATACGGCCCCTACCCCGACCTCGAGCTCGTCCCCTGCCTCTACCTCGGATAGTGTTCCCAGAAGCAGGCGCAGGAATAGGACCCTGACCACCACTTGCCGATGTACGAGTCCTCACCATCTAAGAGAGAATGAGATATCAAGATTAGAATTTCAACAAGGTCAAGTATGCACGATAATGAATAAAAGAATAGAATATTTCCTAAATGTCCTATAGCCTCTCGAAGATAGGTATGGACGTCTTCATACCGATCCGCAAGACTCTACTAGACATTGCTCTTGTACTCGTGAGACAGATGAACCTAGGGCTCTGATACCAAATTTGTCACGACCCAATTTCACAAGTCGTGATGGCACCTATGTTCCCAACCAATAGGTAAGCCTGACCCAACATACTAACCAAACTTAACCAACAAATGAGTAAAAAGATAAATACTTAGCAAAAATTTCCAACATTGGGTTCCTTGTAAGTACGAAATGCGGAAACTAAAAGAAAATATACCACCCCAAGAATTAGTGTCTTAAGTACAAGAGCTTCTAAAATACGATGCAAGTCGGAAACTAAAATGACAACCTAACATAAGGGATATCCTGTCTGAATACTAAATAACAGAATAAATAAAAGATAGAGGGAGGTGTGGGCCACGGAACAGCCAAGCAGCTCACCACAACTCCAAGTCACTCCAAGCTCGGACTCAATTTGCTCCACGAGATGTGCTCCTACTCGGAATCGAATCTGCACCACAAAGAGTGCAACAAATGTAGTATGAGTACGAAACCACGTGTACCCAGTATGTCTCATTGACCAACAACGAAGAAGTAGTGACGGGAGTTTATATAAGAAAAATTAATTTTTTAATTATACAAGTCTATAACCAGTCAAGTTTCATCAAATAGAGGTAATCAAATATTAAGTAATTTCCAACCATCAAATAAAATACATAATCATCAAGAATGAAGAATGTGATGAAATGCAATGCAATATGATACCATGAAATGATATGTTTCAGAAAATCCAGTACTCTCTCAACCGTATATACATGATACTTCTCGGAAATACATCGAGAGTTCATGACCCATGGGGGACTCGCGAGGTCCATATACTGACACGGACGATCTCCACGTGTCTGTGCGGATGATCTCAACGCACTATCATAATATCAAATAATTTCCGCACGGACGGTCTCCACGTGCCCAAATTACACTCTTAACATCTCACCATCCCCAGCACGGACGATCTCCACGTGCCCAACTTATATCCAATCTCATGTCAATACATGTACACAATATCATTTCAAATAAGGGGATGATGATGCATCTCAATCAATCAATAGAAGCATAATACATAACCACCACAATTATCACAACTATACGGGGGAAGTAAAGAAAAACACAATTACACAAAAATTTCAAGCCAATAGTATATCAGCTAATGCCCGTATGCTTTGACATTCTCAAGTTATGGTCCACATTCTATAGTAGTAACTTTCCCTTCCATAACACCGGTACTCGTACCAATGCCTGTCACACCATTGATACTAGACCCCCATCTTTCGCCCTTACCCCTTTGTTTATTTCATTTTTTTCATCTTTAATTAGGAAAACGTCCTTCAACAAGTCTAAAAAAAGTCTTAACATACCTTAAATGCCGAACCTCGTGCCACGAACCTTCAAGATTTTTCCTTTTCTTTTCGCAAAGTTTCAGAACGTTCCCAATCTACCAATTATGCAATATTCGTAAGTAAGCAAGTTCATAGGTACTCAATTTATTATATGTCTAACCTAAACTCCAAAACTCACTCATATATCCAATCAGCTCCTACTCTTGATATAATTTGTATGCCAAAATTATCATACTCGCTAAATTTCAAGCCAAGAGATTAACTTTAACATCTCCAAATACCCTAGATTCAATGCTAAATCATATAATATACACCTAATATTTAATATATCAAAACTAGTATCTTAATTTGATAAATGAATAAATAAGAACTGATGGTCCACCCCTTGACAGAACACTAGAACGTGACTTTCCCTCTTTTTTCCCTTAAACCTTTTCTGCAATTTGCCAAATTCCCAAATATGTTACCATATGCCAATAATTGGCATATGATTTTCCTAATGATTAGTACCCCATTCTTGTCCCCACCATTCTAATAACCCAGAACACAATACGTTCCAGCCATTCCATTTTTCAATTCCAAATCACTTCTTTTTTTTCTTCCTAAAATCTTAATGTAATTGCTAACAATAGAATATTAATTACTTATCATCACCGACGTGATCCATTACTTCTTGTCACCCTATTAATTTAACAACATAATAATAACAACACTACGCTATATCCACTGCCAAACATAGAAATTTCCCAATTCCTTAACAACCTTAATATATAATAATAATTTAGTTTGAGACTTAGCAATTAGGCATGAAACATTCTTTTTTATAAAAAAAAATAATTCCATCAACTCACCTGCAATTATGATCGATATCCCACGTCTCCGCCTGTAAGTTTGTGCCCTTGTTTCTTTCACTTGCCCAGATTATGATTAAAAAAATATTAACCCTCTTTACTTAGCTTAATTTCATGGGCCAAAAATACTAAATTGAATTATAAACTAGGCCCACTAACTATTTACTATATTAATTCTTCACTAAAATTTTAATCAACTAGATACTCTTAGTCTTCGAATAGTTTACAATATCCCTCTAAATTTTTCGGAAGGAGTCAAAGTAGTCCTAGTTCTCAAAACGACCTAGCGGGTCGTTACAGAAAATTTGATAAAGGAACAGTATAACGTACTCTCTAATTAACTGTAACTAGTATACGTGCCTGCGCGTTGCGCGAATAATTTAAGATATAATAATTTTATAATTTAAATTAATAATAAAATGTATTATGCACTTAATAATATATTTAATACATTACAGTAAAATATTAATTAATATAGCACACGATTTAATTTATTGTATCACAATTATATCTATAGCTATATTAGCTATGCTTTTAGTTTTATAATTTATGTTGAATATTTTCTAAATATGCCATTAATTTTGTGTGTGTATTAAATTTGTGTAAAAGTATATATTTGAACTTTTATCCGCTAAATCATATTATGTGTGATTATAATTATCTTAAATTCAAATTAAAAAAATAAATTGAAAATTGTATTATATATTTTAATTTTTTAAAAAAATTGAAAATTGTTAAAGCA
>JAJJBR010002466.1:0-26415 GCA_022817965.1 Solanum lycopersicoides
GTAATGATGATTTTTTAAGGGGATGTTATTGAATAATATGATAAATTAGTCGACACACTTGATATGTTTGAATTCTGTTCTAAACCAAAGATATTGGAGCCATATATGAAGAATTGGGACTATTCACCCACAAAACCGTTTGTTAAAGAGGCTTAGAAATTGGAGCTTAAGGATCCACCATTACATTTGAGGTATGTATTCTTGGGGAGACAGCTGTAAGACCTCGAAAATGAGATAAGGTGTCTAGAGCCTAAAATTTGCTTTACTGTTATAAGGTCCTAAAATGCCTTATTATGTCATATAGAGAGTGTGCAAAGTTTGAAGTGATTTGGAAGTCGAACGTCAAGGGACGTCCAAGACGTTCGATGAATAGTCGCTTATGTGCCTCATATGGTGTATACATGCCTAAATTGTGTGAAATGAGTCAAATAAGTCTTTAAATGGTTTTAAATGATATTTAATGTATTGTATGAAGTTTCGTGAAGTTTGGAGGTCAAACGCCCAAGAACGTCCAAGGCGTTCGAAAGATAGCCCCTAAGACGTTCATCGTATGTCATGTTGGGGTCAAGGCTGTTTGGACGTCTTGTAGGGTTTTTTTGGATGAAACTTATGTGGTAGGTCTATAACATGTTAAGTTTGTAATCGCGTTGGAAACGTCCGGGTACGACTTCTAAAGGGCCCCACAAGAGGCCCCAAAAGAAGGACCTCAAGGGTGCCTAAACACTGCCTGGGCAGTGTCTCTTGACGGACCCAATGACGGACCGTTGGGCCCCAACGGACCGTCAAGCAGGTCTCGTCGAAGGAGACTTGCCTTGGCAGGTATTGAGCCAAGAAATTGGCTAAGTCATGGGCGACGGAGGCATGACGCCCCGTCAAGCCCATGACGCCCCGTCAAGGCATGCGTCGCGGGTGCCTGCATGTGGACTGCCTGCGTGCTGCCACTTAAAGGGGTGAATGGTAAATTCACCCCACGTCCTAACCTGACTATAATAGGTTTAATTAAGTAATTTTAGGTGTATATAAGTCTTTAAAAACGTGATCAACCCATTCCCAAAACCCTCTCACATATTTTAAGCCTTTCCCTCCAAAAATGTTCTCTCTAAAACCACCATTGTTGGTGAAGCTCAAGAACAGATTCAAGCTGGGTTTTCCATGGATGAATCATGAAGTTTTAGAGGTTTTCTTATAGACAAAGGTATGGTGATCTTCATCTCTAGTTATCTTTTCATCTAGAGAGCCATTCTCAATGTTTTTCAAAGAAACCTTATGATCAAGTTTCCAATCTTCTAATCTAGGCATGGGTTCTTTCTCAAAAGCTTTTTAATGATTGAATCATGATTAATTGAAGTTAATACAATGATTTAAATATGTTTTCACTCCAATTGCATGATGAACCCATGTTCTTTCCAAAATTGGTTTAGCCTTTGCATGGGCTTTGTGATTATGGATTGTTCTTGATGAATTGGTGATTCTCTTACGTTGAATTGCTTGTGGTTATTGTTATTTACATTAATTGATGTTGAATTGATGATTATCAGTCCATGATGATAAATATATGAAGAATTGAACATGAATAGCCTATGTTTCTACATGTTGTGTTGAAGTCGATTGTGAGATCGGTTGAGTAGACTCTTGATTATGTATGAACTGCTGTAGCTACTGTTTTAGGGTGATGTAATGGATGAATTTTATAGGTATAAATCCTTAATGTTCAAATTAAGAAGGGCTTGCATGAATTGGTATAGATTCTTTTAGGTTATGAAGTCAAGAGGCTAAGTATGTGATGGATCTTGAATTGTGATTAGATGATGCATGACTTAGGCTTGATTTCTTACCTAATTAGCTACTATTTAGACTTGTATATGTATGAACTATGGTCTAAAATCAATGTTAGGGAAGATAGCTAATGATCTATGTTATTCTACTTTCCTAGTATGTTGATATGTTGTATTACGTTATGGTATAATCTTGTAGTGACTTGTACATGGTTTCTTATATGTTTAAAGTACATTTAGCTACTGCCATATATGTGTTTTATTGATGAATAAGGTGTATTGATCAATGATGATCAAAGGGTGAGAATTGGGTAAGAATGCTTATTCCTTTACTCTTCTACTTCTCTATTCTTTATAGTAATGTTGATGAAGCCTTGTATGGCATTGTGTGGTATGGTCCACTTATGGTGGCGGTGTTTACTTTATTGTCATTATATATGTGTTGACCATGGCCATGAAGGCAAATTGATGAACTTATGAACATATGCTTAAAATGATACTATGAGAAGCTTATGCCTACTTTTATTCTAGTTGTGAATTAGGTTGTTGGCTATTGTTTGGGCATGTGTATAACCATGTTAGGGTATTGTATAGGTGCTGCCATTGATGTGTTAAAGTGGTTAATAGCCTCTACCCATGTATCCCTTATATGGAAGTGTAAATAGCTAAAGTTAGGAGTCTTGATTATAATGTATATATAGTCTTGTCTTCTATGCTATTATGTGTTGTGTGCTATGTGCTTGGAAGTGTAATGTGGTCCAATAGGGTGGCTGACTTAAGGAGTTATTGATAGCCATTATGTGATCATGTTGGTTAATGTACACACTCTCTCACTTACATGCATATTACAAGTAGTATAAGTCATTGTGTCTAAATGAAAGGTAGTTCTCATATTCACTAGTGTCTACTACTATGCATATTAAGGTGATGTTTATGAATGTATGATTTGTATTCCCTTACTAGGATGACTTGATAGGTGTACTAGTATGGACAAGGGTATGGGACCTTGTCTATGCATTGCACATGTATATCTTGATAGGATAGTTCCTAGGTTTGGTTCTTATGCATATGAAGGATGATTATATGAACATGTTATGAATATGATATGATGAAGTATGAATGTGTATAGTGTCTTAGTAGGTTTATATGAAAGGATTACTCATATAGTTATGCCTATAGACTTATGCATTGATATATGAACATGTGTGGCCTGATGTGTTATGTGAAAGGTTTGCTCACATCTATATATACACTCACACACATGGATGATCTAGTTAGTGAGAATAGGTCCAACTAGGAGGGCCCAAGAATACTCCAAAACTAGATAGGTGCTTGAATATGCTATAAGCATATGAATGATGAATATCCTAAGACTATGTTTTATAAACAAATGTAATAAAGGCTTTTCAATAAAGGGAACTTAGCTTAGCACCGAGTGAACTTGACATTGAGAGGTGTTGACTTTCCTTGGAGGAAGATTCACCATTTGTCCCTTATAGAGTGTTGACTTCCCTTAGAGGAATAATCACCTATGGACCTACATATGGTGTCGACTTCCCTTAGAGGAATACTCACCTATGTACTTACATGAAGTGTTGACTTTCCTTGAGGAATATTCACTCATGTTTTCTCATGAGGTGAGGCCCCATTACCAAATGGTATATAGAGGGAATACCTATCTCTTAGTTCCATAAACTATGCTTGCCACATAGGATCTAGCAAAGTGAATTCACTTAGGATGCTAGGATGTATGTTAATGTTCTACCTTGGCTAGGTAGGAACACCTTCCTTTGGTGTAAGGCTCTACAACACCAAATTCCATGATTAGCACCCATGGTCTTAGTGTCGGTTAAGGCTATGGTTTCCCTAAAGTAAAATGGACAATGGAAGTAATTGAATAGGATTCTAACTAGGAGGACTTAAGGTAAGTTACTTAGGATAGGTGGAAGTAATGAACCCATCTATACATTGCACAAGTGACTCCTTAGGAAGTCTTAGGTAGGTACCTTAATACTTATGATTATGTATGTGTCCTTTATGTATGATATTGTAGTTTGGTTTGACTATGATTATATGGTACTATACTTCTATGATGGCATGTGTTGTCTTGTGTAGATGCTATGTATGGTTATTCTCTTGTGTTCCTAAGGTGATGCATTGCACCAAGTATCCCTAAAGGATTACTTAGGAGATTAATGAATTGAAAGAAAGAGTTAAATGCTAAGAAGGGTGAGTTCACTATAAAGTGACATTTATGTGTACTTATATTCTATATGTGCTTTCATATGATGATTGGCCTTTGAATGTGTTGCTATGAAGTACGTGGATGATATAAATGATGTTGATAAAGGTTTTATGATGATTTACTCAAAATGGCATGAAGTATGATTTCAAAGGAAATGTCCCTTTTAAATGCATGTTTTCGCATGGTTGCCATACTTAGTACATTCTTGTGCTAATCCCATTCTTCTTTACTTTTTACACAAAGTGTAGGTATTGGAATGCTTAAAGGAAGGTCTATGATTGAGGAGCTTGATAGGTGATTTCCCAAGCTCAAGGAAAGGAATCCTTAAGTTCAAGGATGTCCTACTAATGTCTTTAATGTAAAGTCTTTAAATATTGTATAGTTATGTAATGTGTCGTATGGGCTGTGTCCTAATGTACTCTAAAGTTATTGAGTCTAAGATGGCAAAGGACTTAGAGTCTAAATATGTATTATGACTTATGTTTTATATATATACGATGTGATGTTTCTAGCATATGATGTGCTATGAAAAGTTTTAAATTTTCCGCTAAATTTACTATGTCAATGCAATGAATGATATGAGAGGCTTGTCTTAGACCTCCGAGAGGTCGACGACGCCGGTTACAATCCAAGATTGTACCCTATCTTCTAGGGTATGCTTTTGGGTTGTGACAAACTTGGTATCAGAGCATGAGGTTTATGAAGCGGTTTTAGGTTCTAAAAAGTCTCATATTGCCACGTCTAGTAGAGTCTCGTATCATTGGTGGTGAGTCGCGACACATTTAATGGTACGAGAGGCTATAGGACGATAGAGTTTCCCTTCTTCATCAATCTCATATCGTGCCATAGAACTTAATTCTATAAGATCTCTCTCTTATGTTTTCTTGTCCGGTGGTCTTTAGATATGATTGCTTGGATGAGATTGCTCTATACTTGAGGGAGAAAAGGTGAGTTTAAAATGCTTATCTTTGTTTTATGGTTTGAATGAGTATGTGTGAAGGTGACATTGTCCTTATTTGATGATGTATATACTAACTAAGGCGACTTGAAGGGTTAACTAGACTTAGGTAGGGGTATGGGACTCTACCTATGTCTTGCACTAGTTTTCCTTGATGGAGACCTTAAGAGGTTAATACTATGTATGTGTATGATGATAAATGTGAATATCCTTATGAGATGATCTCTATGCTTATAAACATGTAAATAGCCTAGTGAGCTAAAGAATATGGAGTTATCCATGCATGAAGGTTATAGATAAGTGGAGTATGATGCTAATTGTAGTTCTTGTTGGGTTACTTGGTTTAGTGAAGTTATGGAGATTTACTTGATCATTGCACATGTTAACTCTATGAGGATTATGATTGGTCATCTTACCTTGCCTTATATGAAATATCCCTTATTTGATGATGTGATGCCAATTATGGCAATATATGAAATCTATGTGAAATAACATGTTATGTCGAATAATGTATGTCATGATATAGTTGAAGCATGCTAGAAGTTATAGTGGTTAAAGTGATTTCTCTTAAATTGTGTATTCCTATATGATTTTGTATGATAGTAGCCAAATATTTGGATTTGAACTTGGATTGTTTAAAAACTACCTATGGAGGTATGTTATCCTATGGGTATATGTGATTAAAAGTGTGTATTGTTTTCCTTTGCATATAAATCATACTTGATGAGTTGCTAGCATAAATTGGAGTCTTTTGGGGAGACTTGAATTGTAAATATAGTATGCATGCTTATGAAGAATGAGTTGGTAAAGCTTTATTTCTTATAATTCCATACTTGTTCCATCAAATGTCTAAATGTTACACTTTTGGGTATTTGGAAGCATGCTCGTTATAGAGACTAGGCAACTTATGGTATCATGTTTGGAGAACTTACTAATTTGCCTTTTGATTGGATGTTGTTGAAAATGTGTAGAATTATGAATATGAACATAAGAAGGAATGTAGAAAATAATATTTGCTTTTTGCCATTTAAATTGAAAGGATGAGAATCTTATGACATGATAGTCGTAGAGTTATTTCTAAACTTCTTGTCGTGTTATGAATTTCTTGTTGTTTTCCCTAATGATGTATGACCTTAGTGTCTATTGCATTGTAGGAAGACCTTATGTGAATTAAATAGTATGATATTATATTATTTGTCTATTGATCATGAAGATGTGCATGATACGATTATTTTACATGATGTTAATCTTGTTGACATATGGTGATGGTATTAGTTGATATAAGTGTAGTAGTCTCCTCTATACATGTTGATATAGGATTTGAATGTAAAGGCTTGTGATCTCATGATAAGGTTTAGAATGCCTTAGTGTTGCTAAATTGAGTTTATGAAAATTTCCTCTAAAGTAGTAACCACTCTAAGTGATAAATATGAAGGTTTTGTATTTGAGATCCTCTACATGTTGGGTTAAGTTGCTCTTAATTGGGTTTACCCTAAGGGGGATGATGTTGAGTAATGAGATTGTAGAAATTGTCTACATTGTCCTTCTATTCTTACTTGAATTGGAAATATGAATTCTTAGTATGCTTGTCATAAAAATAGTCTTGCATAAAGTGTGAATGCTGATCTTTATATGATTGGTATGAATTGATTGACATCGTCTTAGAGACATGGTGAATTTTCAAAAGCATGAAAAGAAATTTTTGTAAAATCCATGTTTTCTCTTGTTGACTTGCACCTTGAGGTAAGGTGCTAATTGTTTAGCCTTGTAATGGGAGTTGAGTCTCTTTTACCATGTTAAATTTGTTGACTCTCTTTAAAATTTGGATTTGATGATTTGTAGTGCAAAATTGTAGGCTCATCTTAAAAGTGAAAGCATGTTTTGCTAAGTGTACATGTGTGTGCCTATAATTTGTGTTATTTTTCCAAAATGAGGCTTACTATAGGGTAAGTAAAGAAAATAAAGTGGAATAACTTCCTATTTTGTTGTGATGTACTTGGTGTGAATTGCCATTTAGATTTCACTAGGAAGAAATGTATGCATGTCTTGGCTTGAAAGTTGAGATTTCTCATTTTAAGAAATTGATCTTGTACTTTGTTAAGGTTGAACTCTTGATGCATGTAAATGTGTTGAGGAGGAAGATATTCCTCCATGTACCCATTAAGGTGGTATGGTTGAGTATGACCTTCATAGTACTAGGTATAACAATGAAGATCTTTTATGATTTAACTAACTCTAAAATGATTTGATGATATTTTAATGTGATGAACTGGTTCTTATGTGTATTGAAGTCCTTGATGTGATTAAAGAGTCCTAAGTGTCATTCGAGGACGAATGTTCCCAAGTGGGGGATATTGTAAGACCTCGAAAATGAGATAAGGTGTCTAGAGCCTAACATGTTTGATTTACTGTTATAAGTCCTAAAATGCCTTATTATGTCATATAGATTCAGTGTGCAAAGTTTGAAGTGATTTGGAAGTCGAACGTCAAGGGACGTCCAAGACGTTCGACGAATAGTCGCTTATGTGCCTCATGTGTGTATACATGCCTAAATTGTGTGAAATGAGTCAAATAAGTCTTGAAATGGTTTTAAATGATATTTAATGTCATTGTATGAAGTTTCGTGAAGTTTGGAGGTCAAACGCCCAAGAACGTCCAAGGCGTTCGAAAGATAGCCCCTAAGACGTTCATCGTATGTCATGTTGGGGTCAAGGCTGTTTGGACGTCTTGTAGGTGTTTGTTTTGGATGAAACTTATGTGGTAGGTCTATAACATGTTAAGGTTTGTAATCGCGTTAGAAACGTCCGGGTACGACTTCTAAAGGGCCCCGCAAGAGGCCCCAAAGAAGGACCTCAAGGCTGCCTAAACACTGCCTGGGCAGTGTCTCTTGACGGACCCAATGACGACGTTGGGCCCCAACGACCGTCAAGCAGGTCTCGTCGAAGGAGACTTGCCTTGGTCAGGTTGTGAGCCAAGAAATTGGCTAAGTCCTGCGACGGAAGGGCTGCCACGGCCCGTCATGGCCATGACGCCCCGTCAGGCACGTCGCGGCTGCCTGCGAGTTGGCTGCTGCGTGCTGCCACTTAAAGGGGTGAATGGTAAATTCACCCCACTCCTAACCTGACTATAATAGGTTTAATTAAGTAATTTTAGGTGTATATAAGTCTTTAAAAACGTGATCAACCCATTCCCAAAACCCTCTCACATATTTTAAGCCTTTCCCTCCAAAAATGTTCTCTCTAAAACCACCATTGTTGGTGAAGCTCAAGAACAGATTCAAGCTGGGTTTTCCATGGATGAATCATGAAGTTTTAGAGGTTTTCTTATATAGACAAAAGAGGTTTTCTTATAGACAAAGGTATGGTGATCTTCATCTCTAGTTATCTTTTCATCTAGAGAGCCATTCTCAAGTGTTTTTCAAAGAAACCTTATGATCAAGTTTCCAATCTTCTAATCTAGCATGGGTTCTTTCTCAAAAGCTTTTTAATGATTGAATCATGATTAATTGAAGTTAATACAATGATTTAAATATGTTTTCACTCCAATTGCATGATGAACCATGTTCTTTCCAAAATTGTTTAGCCTTTGCATGGGCTTTGTGATTATGGATTGTTCTTGATGAATTGGTGATTCTCTTACGTTGAATTGCTTGTGGTTATTGTTATTTACATTAATTTATGTTGAATTGATGATTATCAGTCCATGATGATAGATATATGAAGAATTGAACATGAATAGCCTATGTTTCTACATGTTGTCTTGAAGTCGATTGTGAGATCGTTTGAGTAGACTCTTGATTATGTATGAACTGCTGTAGCTACTGTTTAGGGTGATGTAATGGATGAATTTTATAGGTATAAATCCTTAATGTTCAAATTAAGAAGGGCTTGCATGAATTGGTATAGATTCTTTTAGGCTATGAAGTCAAGAAGCTAAGTGTGTGATGGATCTTGAATTGTGATTAGATGATGCATGATTTAGTCTTGATTTCTTACCTAATTAGCTACTATTAGACTTGTATATGTATGAACTATGGTCTAAAATCAATGTTAGGGAAGATAGCTAATGATCTATGTTATCTACTTTCCTAGTATGTTGATATGTTGTATTACGTTATGGTATAATCTTGTAGTGACTTGTACATGGTTTCTTATATGTTTAAAGTACATTTAGCTACTTCCATATATGTGTTTTATTGATGAATAAGGTGTATTGATCAATGATGATCAAAGGGTGAGAATTGGGTAAGAATGCTTATTTCCTTTACTCTTCTACTTCTCAATTCTTTATAGTAATGTTGATGAAGCCTTGTATGGCATTGTGTGGTATGGTCCACTTATGGTGGCGGTGTTTACTTTATTGTCATTATATATGTGTTGACCATGGCCATGAAGGCAAATTGATGAACTCATGAACATATGCTTAAAATGATACTATGAGAAGCTTATGCCTACCTTCTTATTCTAGTTGTGAATTAGGTTGTGTGGCTATTGTTTGGGCATGTGTATAACCATGTTAGGGTATTGTATAGGTGCTGCCATTGATGTGTTAAAGTGGTTAATAGCCTCTACCCATGTATCCCTTATATGGAAGTGTAAATAGCTAAAGTTAGGAGTCTTGATTATAATTTATATATAGTCTTGTCTTCTATGCTATTATGTGTTGTGTGCTATGTGCTTGGAAGTGTAATGTGGCCCAATAGGGTGGCTGACTTAAGGAGTTATTGATAGCCATTATGTGATCATGTTGGTTAATGTACACACTCTCTCACTTACATGCATATAACAAGTAGTATAAGTCATTGTGTCTAAATGAAAGGTAGTTCTCATATTCACTAGTGTCTACTACTATGCATATTAAGGTGATGTTTATGAATGTATGATTTGTATTCCCTTACTAGGATGACTTGATAGGTGTACTAGTATGGACAAGGGTATGGGACCTTGTCTATGCATTGCACATGTATATCTTGATAGGATAGTTCCTAGGTTTGGTTCTTATGCATATGAAGGATGATTATATGAACATTTTTTGAATATGATATGATGAAGTATGAATGTGTATAGTGTCTTAGTAGGTTTATATGAAAGGATTACTCATATAGTTATGCCTATAGACTTATGTATTGATATATGAACATGTGTAACTTAATGTATTATGTGAAAGGTTTGCTCACATCTATATATACACTCACACATGGATGATCTAGCTAGGGAGAAGAGGTCCAACTAGGAGGGCCCAAGAATACTCCAAAACTAGATAGGTGCTTGAATATGCTATAAGCATATGAATGATGAATATCCTAAGACTATGTTTTATAAACAAATGTAATAAAGGCTTTTCAATAAAGGGAACTTAGCTTAGCACCGAGTGAACTTGACATTGAGAGGTGTTGACTTTCCTTGGAGGAAGATTCACCATTTGTCCCTTATAGAGTGTTGACTTCCCTTAGAGGAATAATCACCTATGGACCTACATATGGTGTCGACTTCCCTTAGAGGAATACTCACCTATGTACTTACATGAAGTGTTGACTTTCCTTGAGGAATATTCACTCATGTTTTCTCATGAGGTGAGGCCCCATTACCAAATGGTATATAGAGGGAATACCTATCTCTTAGTTCCATAAACTATGCTTGCCACATAGGATCTAGCAAAGTGAATTCACTTAGGATGCTAGGATGTATGTTAATGTTCTACCTTGGCTAGGTAGGAACACCTTCCTTTGGTGTAAGGCTCTACAACACCAAATTCCATGATTAGCACCCATGGTCTTAGTGTCGGTTAAGGCTATGGTTTCCCTAAAGTAAAATGGACAATGGAAGTAATTGAATAGGATTCTAACTAGGAGGACTTAAGGTAAGTTACTTAGGATAGGTGGAAGTAATGAACCCATCTATACATTGCACAAGTGACTCCTTAGGAAGTCTTAGGTAGGTACCTTAATACTTATGATTATGTATGTGTCCTTATGTATGATATTGTAGTATTGGTTTGACTATGATTATATGGTACTATACTTCTATGATGACATGTGTTGTCTTGTGTAGATGCTATGTATGTTATTCTCTTGTGTTCCTAAGGTGATGCATTGCACCAAGTATCCCTAAAGGATTACTTAGGAGATTAATGAATTGAAAGAAAGAGTTAAATGCTAAGAAGGGTGAGTTCACTATAAAGTGACATTTATGTGTACTTATATTCTATATGTGCTTTCATATGATGATTGGCCTTTGAATGTGTTGCTATGAAGTACGTGGATGATATAAATGATGTTGATAAAGGTTTTATGATGATTTACTCAAAATGGCATGAAGTATGATTTCAAAGGAAATGTCCCTTTTAAATGCATGTTTTCGCATGGTTGCCATACTTAGTACATTCTTGTGCTAATCCCATTCTTCTTTACTTTTTACACAAAGTGTAGGTATTGGAATGCTTAAAGGAATTCTATGATTGAGGAGTTTGATAGGTGATTTCCCAAGCTCAAGGAAAGGAATCCTTAAGTTCAAGGATGTCCTACTAATGTCTTTAATGTAAAGTCTTTAAATATTGTATAGTTATGTAATGTGTCGTATGGGCTGTGTCCCTAATGTACTCTAAAGTTATTGAGTCTAAGATGACAAAGGGACTTAGAGTCTAAATCTGTATTATGTCTTATGTTTTATATATATACGATGTGATGTTTCTAGCATATGATGTGCTATGAAAAGTTTTAAATTTTCCGCTAAATTTACTATGTCAATGCAATGAATGATATGAGAGGCTTGTCTTAGACGTCCGAGAGGTCGACGACGCCGGTTCAATCCAAGATTGTACTCTATCTTCTAGAGTATGCTTTTGGGTTGTGACAGGGGGGAATGAAGAAAGCAGCAGAAGAATGTGTGAAGTATGGGACGACGGAGGCCATGATGGTCCGTCGTGTCCATGACGGTCCGTCACGTGGTCCGTCGACCCAGACGCGTTTGGACAGATTTTTAGTAAATAGAATCCTTCTTTGATTAGGTTTTGTTTTTATTATAAATAGTTTGAAAAACCTCGTTTTGGGGGTTATACTTTTTGATAATTTTTAGTTCTCTTGTTATAGTATTGAACTCTCAATTTTGGTAATTAAGATACTTTTTCCGGAATTGATTGTTGGTGATTTTGTTGATTAATCAAGATAAATTCTAGAATTTATTCGTTCTCATAAAAGTAAGTGCATGAATTCTTCCATTAACAATATGAATTGTTTAATTATGAACATGGGTAACTAAACTCCATAGCTAGGGTTGTGGGAACCATGGGTGAATAACAAGGTAAACTCTAACTAAAATAACAATTCTAGAATGGTGTCTTGCATGTATTGATAATTCTTTCGTGTAGAAGTCTTTTTAACGGATGGCCAACGTTAGAACTCGCCTTAATGCTACTTGCCGGACCAAGGAGGTAGATAATAGGAAAAGAATTATCAACATAGATTTAGTGTAGACTATCTAATAGGCTAGTATTGGTTGGTACGAGGTAATAACTTAGTCAAATACCGAATACAATGCTTAATATGAGGTAAAGATAAGGGTTAGTATAGCAACACACGTAGCCGGACCAAGGTGCGGAGTGAAATTTCTAGATGCCGGACCAAGGATTTAGAGATACATAACTTATCACTTTACATGCAAGATACTAGGATAGAATTGTTATAGTTAGATTTATCAAGTTAGGAACCTGTGGGGAACACTTAAGCCCTAGTTACTTTTATTAATTGATTAAACTCCGAAAGATTTGAATCTGTTAGTTGTTTACTTTATTTAGTTAATCATTTTCTTTAATTTAGAAAAAAACCCCCTTTTTGTCTTTTGTTTTCTCGGAAAATAGTTGGCTAAATAATAGTAATAATAGAATAAAGTTAAGTCTGAACTATTTTCCTTGTGGGATCGATCCCAACCTCATCAGTTGGGTTCTTTACTTGATACGACCGCTTTACTTCTTATTTGAGAAGTAAGTTTGAGCGTATCAAATTTTGGCGCCGCTGCCGGGGAAAGTAGCTTTTAGATTAACTTAAACTTATTACTAAAGTTTAGTCAATATTTTCCTGATTTTACTTTTTCTGTTGTTTTTTATTTTTGCAGAACTAACTTCCTTGTATGCCAAATACACGGAGAGGAAGAGAACCCTTGTTTCCCTACGATCACGAGTTAGAGCGTACACTACGCAATATGAATCGAAACTTGGGTATAAATGATGATGATCCAAACCAGAACATCCCAGCTCCAGTTGATGCTCATGGTCGATTATTACCTGATAATCCTGGTCAAGATGCACAAAGGGGACAAAATCCCGCTCCACGTCCTCAAGAATACTACAGAGGTTATGATAATATTGCAGATTCTGATGGGCCACTTGTCTTGCCCCCTCTACCAGAAGGTCACACCTTTGTAGTCACTAGTAGTCTAATGCAAATGCTCACTGCTAGAGGTTTGTTTTCAGGACTACCGTCTGAGGACCCACATGCCCATATAGCTAAGGTGAGGGCAGTGTGTAAAAGCTGTGTAGGGAGGCCTGATTTGAATTTGGATGTAATAGGGCTAAGAGTATTTCCTCTCTCACTGACGGGAGAGGCTGCTATTTGGTTCACTGAGCTCCCTTATAATTCAATTTTCACTTGGAACCAACTAAGGGACGTTTTCTTAGCACGTTACTACCCGGTCTCCAAGAAACTAAATCACAAAGACAGAGTGAACAACTTTGTGGCACTACCAGGAGAGTCAGTTAGCAGTTCTTGGGATAGGTTCACTTCATTTTTGAGAAGTGTCCCCAATCACCGCATAGATGATGAGTCACTGAAAGAATACTTCTATCGGGGACAGGATGATAATAATAAAGCGGTATTGGATACTATAGCAGGTGGTTCTTATGGGGAGTGTCCTTATGCTGAAATTGCCGAAAAATTAGAGAAAATCTCCCGGAATAATAAAGCATGGAGTACTAGGAAGTCAGATACTGGGAGAAATACCTTTGCAGTGCAATCCACACACAACCCAGCCACAGATGAGATTCGTGAAGAGATGGCACAGATGAGAACTGAGCTTGGGTTGGTGTTAAAACATGTCACTGGGGTGCAGAAAAGATAAACGCAGTGAACTACTTGTCTAAACCACCACCACCAACTGATGAATATTATTATGAGGAAGATTCCTATGCAGTAAATGATCAGACGGGGGTTTCCGACCGAATGCCCAAGGCTCCAATCAGGAGAATTGGCGCCAAGGTCAAGGGAACCAAGGTCGGAACTATGGTAACTATAACCGTGAGGGTAATTATGTCCGTGATGGAAATTACAACCGCGACAACAACTTCAACAGGGGTAACTATGGTAACAGAAATGATAGGAGTGGGCCCTATGTTCCTCCTCAAAATCGTGAAGTTGCTCCTAGGGATGGTGGAGGTAGTATGGCGCGAGTTGAGGATATGTTGCACAAGATGATGAGGAGGTTCGATGCTAGTGATGAGCACACGAAAGAGTTAAGGAGTGATGTAGCGGGTATTGGACAGAAAGTCGATACACATGCCATATCGATTAAGCAGCTTGAATTGCAAATGGCCCAATTATCTGCGACTGTGAACACACGGCAACCGGGCACTCTCCCTAGCAACACTGTCCAAAATCCGAAAAATGATGGACACTGTATGGCAATTACTACTCGGGTGGTAAACAAACATTGACCCACCTATGCCGTCTATTGTGGAAAAGGTGATGAGAGATAATGATAAAGTGGTAGAGGTTAGTGATGAAGTAGAAGATAACACTGAAAAAGATGCTGAAGTGCCTAAAAAGGTAACTCCCATGCCTAGACCCCCCCCTTTCCTCAAAGATTAGTGAAAAAGACCGAGGATGGTAAATATCGGCGTTTTATAACAATGTTGAAGCAGCTTTCTATCAATGTCCCTTTGGTAGAAGCTCTTGAACAAATGCCCGGTTATGCCAAGTTTATGAAAGATCTGGTTACAAAGAAAAGATCGGTCACTTTTGAGGATGATGATAGAATGCAGCATTGTAGTGCTATTGCTACAAGATCTTTAGTGCAAAAGAAAGAAGATCCGGGTGCGTTCACTATTCCTTGTACAATCGGGTTATTACATTTTGCGAAAGCATTATGTGATCTGGGGGCAAGCATAAATCTCATGCCCCTCTCGATTTACAAGAAGTTGGGTTTGGGTGATCCAAAGCCCACTGCGATGCGGCTACTGATGGCCGATCGAACAGTAAAAAGGCCTATAGGGATACTCCATGATGTGCTAGTAAAAGTGGAGTCGTTCATATTTCCGGCAGATTTTGTTATTCTTGATTGTGAAGTCGATTTTGAGGTGCCTATTATTCTTGGAAGGCCATTCCTTGCTACGGATAGAGCCTTAGTTGATATGGAAAAGGGGCAAATGAAATTTCGGTTGAACAATGAAGAAGTGACTTTCAACATTTGTAGGTCCATGCGGCAGAGTGGTGAGCTCCAATCGGTATCTGCTATATCCTACAAAGTTGGTAAGTCACCCGAGACACAAATAGAAGAACGTCTAGGTGTAGAAGCACTGGCGGCAGTGATAATGAATTTTGATAATGATTGCATTGAAGAATATGGGTCATTAGTCGCTGCTCTTGATCGTGGTAATGTTCGGTTTAAACCGAAGAAATATGAGCTAGACATGAAGAATCGCGAGTCTCCACCCGCTAAACCATCTATAGAGGAGGCTCCAAAGTTAGAACTAAAATCTCTCCCACCTCATCTCAGGTATGAATTCTTAGGAAACGGTGACACATTGCCGGTAATCATTGCATCAGACCTGAATGAACAACAAGTTGAGAGTTTGGTGAAAGTGCTAAAAAGGTTCAAAAGAGCTATTGGGTGGACTATTGCGGACATTATTGGGATCCCTCCTGGTATTTGTTCTCATAAAATCCAACTCATGCCCGATCATAAGCCAAGTATTGAGCACCAGAGACGCTTAAATCCACCTATGCAAGAGGTCGTGAAGAAGGAAATCATAAAATGGTTGGATGCTGGAGTAATATATCCGATCGCCGATAGTAGTTGGGTATGCCCTGTTCAGTGTGTACCTAAGAAAGGGGGAATGACTGTGGTCCCCAATGAAAAAAATGAACTTGTTCCAATGAGACCGGTGACTGGATGGAGGGTGTGTATGGATTACCGGAAATTAAATGCATGGACCGAAAAGGACCATTTTCCTATGCCCTTCATGGATCAGATGTTGGATAGACTCGCTGGAAAAGGGTGGTACTGTTTTCTTGATGGTTATTCGGGGTATAATCAGATTTCTATTGCACCAGAAGATCAAGAGAAAACCACTTTTACTTGTCCATATGGGACCTTTGCGTTCAAGAGAATGTCGTTTGGGTTGTGCAATGCACCCGCCACATTTCAGAGATGTATGATGTCAATATTCTCCGACATGGTGGAAGATACTATTGAGGTTTTTATGGATGATTTTTCTGTGGTTGGTGAATCATTCGAGCGGTGTTTGAGCCATTTATCTGAGGTTCTTAAGAGATGTGAAGACTGCAATTTAGTACTCAATTGGGAAAAATGCCACTTCATGGTGAAAGAAGGTATTGTTTTGGGTCATCGCATTTCAGAAAAGGGCATAGAGGTTGATCGAGCTAAAGTCGAGGTAATAGAGAGACTTCCTCCACCTATCTCTGTAAAAGGTGTGAGAAGCTTTCTTGGGCATGCAGGTTTTTACAGGAGATTCATCAAAGATTTCTCAAAAATTGCACATCCGTTGTGCAAACTGCTGGAGAAAGATTGTAAATTTTATTTTGATGAATCGTGTCTTAAAGCATTCGGCGAGCTAAAAGAAAAATTGGTATCTGCACCTATCATTATTTCTCCGGATTGGAGCAGTCCATTTGAGGTGATGTGCGATGCTAGTGGGGTTGCCCTTGGTGTGGTATTGGGACAAAGAAGGGACAAAATCCTTCATCCCATTTACTATGCTAGTAAAGCCCTCAATGAAGCTCAGAAGAACTATACAGTAACTGAGCAAGAGCTCCTTGCAGTAGTATTTGCTTTTGAAAAATTTCGCTCCTATTTGCTAGGTACTAGAGTTATAGTGCATACTGACCATTCAGCCCTGAGATATTTGATGGCAAAGAAGGATGCGAAACCGAGGTTGATTCGTTGGGTATTACTACTGCAAGAATTTGACTTTGAGGTAAGGGATAGAAAAGGGACCGAAAATCAAGTTGCTGATCACTTGTCCCGTTTAGAAGATGAAGCTATGAGAGAGTTGGGGGATAAGACTGATATTGATGACACGTTCCCCGATGAGCATGTATTGGCTGCCTCACAAGACTTGATTCCATGGTTCGCAGATTTTGCGAACTACTTAGCTAGTGATATTGTTCCATCGGACTTGTCCTTTCATCAAAGGAAAAAGTTCATGTACGATGTGAAGAAGTTCTTTTGGGATGAACCATACTTATATAGGAGCTGTGCTGATGGGCTTATTCGGCGTTGTGTGCCAGAAGTTGAGATGTTGAGTGTTTTAGAGGCATGCCATTCCTCACCCTTTGGTGGACATCATAGTGGTATCCGGACTGCTCATAAGATCTTACAATGTGGTTACTATTGGCCAACTATTCATCAAGATGCTCATGAGTTCACCAAAGCGTGTGATAGATGCCAAAGAGATGGCGGCATTTCAAGAAAGCAAGAGCTCCCTCTAAACCCCATTCTTGTGATTGAGTTATTTGATGTTTGGGGTATTGACTTTATGGGTCCGTTTGTGAGTTCTCATGGAATGAAGTATATTTTAGTAGCAGTTGATTATGTATCTAAGTGGGTGGAAGCTATCGCCCTCGCGAACAATGAGGGGAAGAGTGTCACTGCGTTCTTGAAAAAGAATATATTCTCTCGATTTGGTACCCCACGGGCAATTATTAGTGATGGGGGATCCCACTTTTGCAACAAATTGTTCAAGGGATTATTGGAGAAATATGGGGTTCGCCATAATGTGGCCACTCCTTACCATCCTCAAACTAGTGGGCAAGTTGAAGTGTCAAATAGGGAGATCAAACAGATTTTGTCAAAAACAGTGAACGCTAGTAGAACAGATTGGTCAAGGAGGCTTGATGATGCTCTTTGGGCCTACCGGACAGCGTATAAGACTCCCATAGGTATGTCCCCATACCAACTAGTATATGGGAAAGCATGTCATCTTCCGGTTGAATTAGAGCATAAAGCCATGTGGGCTATGAAGAAGTTAAAAATGGACTGGAACGAAGCTGCAGAACAACGGTTAAATGGGTTAAATGAACTCGATGAATTTCGCCTAAAAGCTTATGAAAGCTCAGCCCTCTACAAAGAAAAGATGAAGAAGTACCATGACCTAAAAATCGAGAAACGAGAGTTTATGGTTGGGGATTTGGTGCTTTTATTCAACTCTAGGTTGCGCTTGTTTCCGGGCAAGCTCAAGTCCAAATGGACTGGCCCTTACTTGATCACCCAACTATTCCCTCATGGAGCGGTTGAGTTGGAAAACAAGGAAGGTGTGCGGTTTAAGGTGAACGGACAACGTCTAAAAATCTATATAGGTCATGCGGAATCGGCGAATGAGGTGATTGAGGCATATCATCTTGATGAAGTCTGAGTAATCGAGTGTCCTCAGTCGTGCCGCGACGTTAAATCAGGCGCTGGTTGGGAGGCAACCCAATATGTATCATCTAACCAATTTATAGTTTTCTTTCTAGTAACGGTAGCATTTTCTACTAATGGGTTGTAAATTTTCAGGTAGCACATCTCCAGGAAGTTCTGCAGAAAATTACTCTGCCACATTCACTGACGGATACATCGACGGACCGTCACGCCTGTGACGGACCGTCGCATTACTCCGTCGTGCCAGGTACGTTCTTTATTGTTTTGAAAAATTAGGGCACATGCGACGGAACCTATGACGGACCGTCACAGCTGTGACGGACCGTCATCGGGGTTTCGTCACTTCATTACCCAGCAACCCGACCCGACCCGGCTAAGGAATTTTAAAAGTTTTAAACCTTTTTAAACTCCCCACCCCTTCATTCAACCGTTTCTTTCCCTCTTTCTCCCATTTCCTCCCCTTTCAACTTCCTTCCCTTCCCAAAATCCCCACATTCTCCCTTTCCCCATCCCAAATCTCCTTTCTTGGTCGGAGTCTGCTGCTGTGATTCTCATTTTTCTTGTTGGGTGCCATCACTTCCGTGTTGTTTTCTCCTCTTCCAAGGTATGTGTTTCTGAACTCTACCCATTTACTCTTCATTTTGGTTTTTATTTACTATTAGCATATTTTTTTGTGTGGGTCTTTGATCTTTGACCAAATCTTGTCTAACCTAGGTTATTAGTCCCACGAAATGCCTTGATAAAACTCGAGAAATTAGGGCTTTAGCCTTGTAAATTTGATAGTATTTAGGTTAAAAGCGTTAGGGAAATGTTGGGTCTTTGGTTTGAATCACATGGGTTGATTGTGGCATCCCCAGTTCTGTCTCTGAATGACAGAACGAAACCCCGATGACGGACCGTCGTAACCACGACGGACCGTCATAGGGTCCGTCCCAACACCCCACAACTTGTTTTCTCTAAGTGTCCACCAACGAATACATGTGACGGACCGTCATGCCCACGACGGTCCGTCCTGCACAACCGTCTTGGTTGTCAGAGACCCCTGTCCCAAGGTCTCAATAATTTTTCTAAGTGTCCACTGACGGACACATGTGACGGACCGTCATGCCCACGACGGTCCGTCCTGCACAACCGTCGTGGGTCAGAGACCCCTGTCCTAAGGGTCTCAACACTTTTTCTAAGTGTCCACTGACGGACACATGTGACGGACCGTCATGCCCACGACGGTCCGTCCTGCACAACCGTCGTGACGGTCAGAGACCCCTGTCCTAAGGGTCTCAACACTTTTTCTAAGTGTCCACTGACGGACACATGTGACGGACCGTCATGCCCACGACGGTCCGTCCTGCACAACCGTCGTGACGGTCAGAGACCCCTGTCCTAAGGGTCTCAACACTTTTTCTAAGTGTCCACTGACGGACACATGTGACGGACCGTCATGCCCACGACGGTCCGTCCTGCACAACCGTCGTGGGTCAGAGACCCCTGTCCTAAGGGTCTCAACACTTTTTCTAAGTGTCCACTGACGGACACATGTGACGGACCGTCATGCCCACGACGGTCCGTCCTGCACAACCGTCGTGTCAGAGACCCCTGTCCAAGGGTCTCAATAATTTTTCTAAGTGTCCACTGACGGACACATGTGACGGACCGTCATGCCCACGACGGCCCGTCCTGTACAACCGTCGTACCAGTCAGAGACCTTCCTTCTGAGAGTCTATATTGTTAAGTATTACATGACGGACCCCATGACGGTCCGTCATACTCACGACGGGCCGTCACCAGGTCCGTCGTGCCTCACTGCTACTACAGAGCTGTCATTACTGCTTTGAATTTATGTGTATTTTGTCTCATTTTTTCTTGTCATGTTTGCTCCTTCTAGTACTAATGATGATTCTTTACAGGTACTACCTCTCATGGCACCAAAACAAGATCGCGTTTACGCACGTGGGCGTTCCAAGTCTGTCGCCCCGTCTGCCCGACTGGTGATAGGCTCTGATGATGAGCATGATCCCGAGTACGTGCCCCCAGGCACTGCTACTACAGCACGAGCTCCACGTGCACCTAGAGCCACGCCCAAGAAGGTGGCGTCCGGCGTAGTCACTGCCTCCCAGTCAGATGAGGAGCGCACACTGACCGGCACACCTTCTGGGTCAGCTGCCCAAGACGAAGGAGCATCTGGCTCCTTAGGAGTTTCGTGGTCAGAGGAAGCCTCCGGGTCCGCAGAAGCCTCTGCACCCGCCACAGCTACACAGTCTGCCTCGGCTGATGAGGCTGACAGCACTGACTCCACTCCTGGCTCACCGACTGGAGTTCCTGCCCCGGTTGCCGACCAGCCCAACCGGTGGTGTGTTGACGGGCCATACCAAGTGTACTTAGACGCCAAGGTTCTCAATGATAAAGGCGTCATGACACGGACCCTTACACTGGAGAGGCGGGTCCTTACGGGAAGTCTCCCCACCATGCCGGATATTCACACTCTCTTCACCAGACACCGGCTGGAGTGGACGGCTCGTTCTTTGGGCCGCTACAGTGAGGAGTTGGTCCGAGAGTTCTATGCCTCTTATGTGGCCACTCTCCGATCACAGATAGATAGGCGGGCTGCCCCCGCCAAACAGGCCCCACTTGAGCACGTCCGAGTACGCGGCATACAGGTCGACATCTCCCTGCCAGCCATCCGCCGATATCTGTACGGCGAGGATGTTGATACTACCAGGACACCTCTCACCGCCGAGTTCGACTACCGGTGGCAAATTGTTAAAGAGGGCCGGTTCTTACGTGAGCCATCGCTGAGAGAGACCACCAAGAGGTGGATGGCCCAGCACTTGTCTATTGATGGAGAGGCTGCTGATTGGGTGATGGAGCCAAAGGGAGCCATCAGGAAGGCCAACTTGACCTTTACGGCCAAGTTTCTTTGGTTGATAGTCCGCCACTGCCTTTCCCCCACTGCTGCTGATAATATAGTCACATGGGATCGTGCAGTTCTGATGGCCGCAATGATGGCAGGGTTCGAGGTCGACTTCGCTTGGCTTCTACAGGCGGTCATGCACGAGAGGGCCTTCAAGGTCACCACGACTTACCCTTTTCCTTGCATGGTTTTCTCTTTATGCAGATCCGCAGGTGTGCCCATTTGGCACATTGACCAGCTCAGGACCCCGCAGGGAAATGTTGACATCGGCCTCATCAGGGATGAGGCCAATGAGTTGGCTCCACGCAGAGGGCCCCGCCCGGAGGTGGTCCCACTTGGTGAGAACCTGGCAGATACCATAGAGCATGCTCATGCGGCTTCCCAGGCTGCTTCTGCACCCACTGACACTACCCCGGTCGAGTCTATCCCGGGTAGTAGCACTGCCCCGAGCTCCTCTCGCTCGGCTCCTTCCGCCACTCTGGTCCCACTTGCTAGGGTCCAGAAACTCGAGGCACAGATGGCTACACTTCTGCATCACATCCAGCCTTGGATGCAGAGGTCTATTGCTGAGGCAGAGGAGCGCATGGAGCGCAAGATGGCACAGCACACAGAGAGGAAGATCGCAGAGGTACATCAGCGCTTAGACGCTTTTGAGTTGCGAGTGCTAGCCCGACCAGCACCTCCGGTGGACATGTCGACCCTTCAGGCTGCGGTTGAGAGTCTGCGGGCTGATCTTGATACGATCTTAGAGGCGAGGGTGCCTGAGTCTGAGGCCCCTTCTGCAGAGCCTGCTGAGGACACAGTGATGGCTGCTCTTTTTGCCACTTCTGATGTTCCACCACCTCCCCCACGAGAGCATGCCAAGAGACGCAGGGGTCGAGAGGAGGATGAGGCTAGGGCGAGGAAGAAGGAGCGCCGTGAGATGGAGGCTGCGAGGAGAGCCTCGATTGCTGACGAGGAGGCCCGTACGTTGAGGGCTGTAGAGTTAGCTGCCGGGGCGTCTAGCTCCAGAATTGTAGATACTGTGGGAGGCACTACTGATGGTGCTGTTGATGCTGAGGACACTACTGAGGGTGTCCAGACTACGCAGGGAGTGGGTTCCGGTGAACCGGACCCACCAGCTTGCTGATCGCCGGCGCTTAGCGCCTCAGGTTTGCTTCACTTACCTTTCGCGTATTTTAGTTTTTTTTTATGCATTGGGGACAATTGCATATCTTTTGTTGGGGGTGGGGTAAATGGAAAGTGAGTACTTGGGTGAATTCTAAGTAGCCCAAGTTCACGATCCTCTTTGGGGGTTTTCTTGCCTGTGTTCTTTTTCCCCAAAAGACTGATTACTTTTATTGTTGAACCGTCATATCATATCTTATGTACATAGTATAAATCTGAAGCATGATGGCTAAAACAAATATGATATCCCGATAATCAAAATGATGCATGACTAGGCATAGTAATTGATAATTGTGTGGTTTGAAACATGAAATAAAGATACACTACTGCATGATCCTGAATCTAAGACTCGAACTAGGTGTCTAATAATCTGGGAATGTAAGGAATGTCAAGTGAGTGTGAGGTGAATTCGAATGTCCACCATCAATACTGAGCTAGAACTTGCCTGGTTAGTCCTGCTAAAAGTGAGCCAAATCAAACAATTAGGAAAGGATCATAGGCCTTTGTTCGAAATAGTCAATCTTAAGCCTAAAAAAATAACAGAAAACCAAATGAAGTTAACCCTTTATTGATCCAAATGATTTGAGCCTAAAAACAGATCTTTCTTTGTCATCCCAACTGATCTTCTCGGGAACAATGTGTTGGCCCTGGTCCCTCCTTGGACATGTGCACCTCAGTTTATGCCAAAAAAGCATAAGTTGAGGGTGGCTAATGCAGAAAGCAACCTTGTCGTGGCCCTGACCCAACCATGGGTATTGTGAACCTTAACTCATGGCAAAGTCATGAGTTGAGGGTGGCTGTTATAAGGAATACTCCGGAAAATTGGGGTTGAAAGTATGAAGAGGAAGAAAGAACAAAACAGAAGTGACTAAAAATAAAAAAAAAAAAAAAAAAAAAAAAGAGAAAAGTCACTCACATATAAGGATGAGAAAGGGAAAGCAGCAAGGTAAAAAGAAAATTGAGAAATTGGGCGAAATAGAATGATAAAAAGGTAGTGCGTTTAGTCGATATGTCAAGGAGGGCAACAAGTCACTAAAATATACCTAAATATACCCTACCTGACCCTGAGCCTATGTTACAAGCTAAAAAGTCCTATTGTGATCCTAAGAGTTGTATGGCGAACTTAAAGTAGTGAAAATAAGGGCAAGCCTATGGCAATATGTATAAATGAGTTGTGAATTTGTTCTGAGAGTGAGTGTCGGAAAGTGATCCTTATACTCAAACTGAAATCATTGTGTGAAAAATGAGGATGTTATTTGAAGTGAGGACAGTAGTTGCAATACCGGAAATATTAGCACCTCGGTGAGAAATTGAAGAGGATAGGTGTCATTGCGTAGTGAGTCTGTGTCATGGTCTGATTCTACACAAGTCAATGCCTAATAGTGATACCATGCATGAACATAATGAGAATGATCGGGATTGATAGCCAAATGATTGCGAAAGTTAAAATATGGATACTCTTGTACAAAGATTTTGTAGTGAGTCATAGTGCGTCGCTTGAGGACAAACAACGAATTTAAGTTGAGGGTGTTGATGTACCGTGGTTTCACGGTATTTCTAATGCTTTTTCCTTAAGTTTAGTGTGTGTCGAAAGCCTTTTTGTGTTGATTTTTATGTAAGTTTCTCTTTGTTTGCAGAAAATCTGTCCAAGGATGAACGCGGAAGTTTTTGAGAATGAAATGCAGAAGAGACCACCTACGGAACTTATGATGGTCCGTCGAGGCTGTGACGGTCCGTAGGTGGCATCGTAGTGAGGAGAGAAGCTGCTGAAGGAAGATGGGGAAGTCTGACCAAGTGTGGGATTACGGAAGTCCATGACGGACCGTCATAGCCACGACGGTCCGTCCTGCTTGTTCGTCGTGATGATCAGAGAAGTAGTCCCAGTACCCAAATTCCAAGAAGTTCAAGTATTTTGGAACGGAGACCCTCGACGGACCGTCGTGCTTGAAACGGTCCGTCATACCTGTCCGTCGAGGGGAATGAAGAAAGCAGCAGAAGAATGTGTGAAGTATGGGACGACGGAGGCCATGACGGTCCGTCGTGTCCATGACGGTCCGTCACGTGGTCCGTCGACCCAGACGCGTTTGGACAGATTTTTAGTAAATAGAATCCTTCTTTGATTAGGTTTTGTTTTTATTATAAATAGTTTGAAAAACCTCGTTTTTGGGGTTAGACTTTTTGATAATTTTTAGTTCTCTTGTTATAGTATTGAACTCTCGATTTTGGTAATTAAGATACTTTTTCCGGAATTGATTGTTGGTGATTTTGTTGATTAATCAAGTTAAATTCTGGAATTTATTCGTTCTCATAAAAGTAAGTGCATGAATTCTTCCATTAACAATATGAATTGTGTAATTATGAACATGGGTAACTAAACTCCATAGCTAGGGTTGTGGGAACCATGGGTGAATAACAAGGTAAAATTTAACTAAAATAACAATTCTAGAATGGTGTCTTGCATGTATTGATAATTCTTTCGTGTAGAAGTCTTTTTAACGGATGGCCAACGTTAGAACTAGCCTTAATGCTACTTGCCGGACCAAGGAGGTAGATAATAGGAAAAGAATTATCAACATAGATTTAGTGTAGACTATCTAATAGGCTAGTATTGGTTGGTACGAGTTAATAACTTAGTCAAATACCGAATACAATGCTTAATATGAGGTAAAGATAAGGGTTAGTATAGCAACACACGTAGCCGGACCAAGGTGCGGAGTGAAATTCTCTAGATGCCAGACCAAGGATTTAGAGATACATAACTTATCACTTTACATGCAAGATATTAGGATAGAATTGTTATAGTTAGATTTATCAAGTTAGGAACCTGTGGGGAACACTTAAGCCCTAGTTACTTTTATTAATTGATTAAACTCCGAAAGCTGAATCTGTTAGTTGTTCATTTTTATTTAGTTAATCATTTTCATTAATTTAGAAATAAAACCCCCTTTTTGTCTTTTGTTTTCTCGGAAAATAGTTGGCTAAATAATAGTAATAATAGAATAAAGTTAAGTCTGAACTATTTTCCTTGTGGGATCGATCCCAACCTCATCAGTTGGGTTCTTTACTTGATACGACCGCTTTACTTCTTATTTGAGAAGTAAGTTTGAGCGTATATGTTCATGGTTTTAAGGTTAATATGAGTTACAATGCAATCAACCCTAAGTCATCACTCATTACATGAAGGATACCATTACGGCTTACTACTTCACGATTCATAACCTTACCACTTGGTTCAAGGTTCCACATAAATGATCCTTTTATCATCATTCAAGGTTCTCACCTATGTTCATTTATTCAAGACTAAGACCCTTTAGGTTCCTAAGTCAAGACATCACATATTCACATAAGCATCAAGTAAGGGACACAAGTCTACCTAAGCAAGACACAACATACTTTCATTTAACACATATAGCCTATCTTCTTTAGACTCTAAGAATGAACCCTTAGCCTTATTAAGTCAACCTATCCATTACCTTAACATTATCAACTTAACCATTTAGACTCATATAGCCAAATTAGGAATACCATGTATCAACTCTAAGACTACACCATAACACATAGTCAAAGCACAACATGATTAACTAGATAGCATCAATAGTCTAGCACATACTTCCACATATGGGTAGATATGATCATACATAATCAAATCAACTGTTCAAGTAATGCCACAAGGCCATGATCATCAATGTACTAGAAAATAACGCTGACAAGGCCAC
>JAJJBR010002467.1:0-32074 GCA_022817965.1 Solanum lycopersicoides
ATTAAATTTAACTTGAGTACTAATATAAGACTTAAAACCTCATTAAACTAACCTAATACCCCATATTTCCCAAAACCCAAATTCTCTCCAACTTCTCTCTACTCTCTCTCTATTCAAAACCCCATTGAAGACCAATCTTCAAGGTGAACTAGGGATGCAAGAGTTCATCTTATATCCATAAAACTCTAAGGAATCCTATGGTATGGAAGATATTCAGTCTTGGGATCTCTTTGCCCAAGAGGCTCTTCAATATTGGTTTCTAATGAAGTTAAAAACATGGGTTTCCTTCCAATTATGAAATTTACACCAAGGGGAACGCTGGTCGGGGAAAAGGAGAAGCAACTGCTGGGGGCAACCAAGTTCCACCCCAGGCTCCAGCTGCAGGAGTGTCCATGCCAGTTAACCCAGTTGGGTTGACTGATGCGGAGGTGCGGACCGCTTTGGCGTAGATGGCTCAAGACATCACTGTGCAGGCCCAGGTTATCACGTCCCAGTCCAACAGACAGGAGGTTCAGCGGGAGAACCCACCATCCCAAAAGATGGCGAACAGGTTGCGGGATTTTACGAGGAAGAATCCTCCATTCATTTCAGGATCTAAGACTGTAGAGGATCCTCAGGAGTTCGTGGAGGAGGTCCAAAAGTTTCTGGTGGCGATGGGGGCCATGGAGATTGAGAAAGCTGAGTTGGCCTCGTACCAGCTGAAGGATGTTGCACAGGCTTGGTGCAAGATGTGGCAGGATAGCAGGGCGTTGGGCGGAGGTCCGATCACATGGAGATGTTTAACATAGCCTTTATGGAGAGGTTCTTCCCCAGAGAGATTAAAGAGGCTAAGGTTAAGGAGTTCATCAACCTTAAGCAGGGATCGATGACTGTCAGGGAGTATTACATAAGATTCGTAAAATTGTCCAGGTATGCCACTTCCCTTGTGTCGAACAGCGGGGACGATATGAGCAGGTTCCTTACAGGAATCTTAGAGGAACTGGAGGAGGAGTGTCGGGCAGCGATGCTCCATGACAACAAGGACTTGTCCAGGCTGATGGTGCATGTCCAGCAGGTTGAGGACAGCAGGAAGAAGAGGAGAGTCCGTGAGGTCAGGAGGCATAAACCTTCTGACCAGGAAGGTCCCAGCAGTGGTGGTGGCAGGAGCACTTTCGGAGTTCGTGATCAGCCCAGATTTAAGAAGAGGCATCAGATTTCAGGGAACTCTAACTCTCAGAGGAGTGCAGCACCCAGAGGAGGCAGACCGAGCCCTAGAAGGGCAATGGAGGTGATGTGCAGCGTCCGAGAAAGGAATGTGGCAAGTGTGGCCGTATTCATAGTGAAGAGTGCAGACTAGGCACAAATGCCTGCTTCGGTTGCTGAAAGAGCGGACACATGATCAACGACTGTCCACAGAATAGGGGTCAGGCTGGAGGTAATGCTCATCCTAGGCCTAATCCCCAGAATGCTACTGCAGCCGAGCCTCCTAAGAGGAACATATTCTACTCCTTGAAGGACAGGGAGGAGCAGGAGAAGTCTGCTGATGTGGTCACATGTATGATTCAAGTCTTCTCAACCTCTGTTTATGCTTTATTTGATCCAGGGTCTATGCTTTGTTTTGTGGCTCCCTTGCTTGCTCTTACTTTTGAAACACTACCTGAGGTTTTGCATGATCATAAAGTAGTTAGTACTCCTTTAGGAGAAAATGTAAGAGCTGATAGGGTTCATAAAGACTGCCTAATAGTAGTATGTGGTAAGACTATGTGTGCAGACCTTGTTGAGTTCCCCATGAATGACTTCGATATTATACTTGGTATGGACTGGCTCCATAAATGTTATGCCTTCATGGATTGATGTAGTAGGGTTGTGAGATTCCGTTTCCCTAATGAAGTAGAGCTGGTCTGGGAGGGGTACAATTCGAGTCGTTCAAGTCCCTTGATTTTGAACCTAAAAGCTAATAAAATGATGTCCAAGGGATTGTTATGCCATCTTGTGAGTGTCAATGATCTAGATCATGACATTCCTTCTATAGACTCTGTGCCTGTAGTGAGTGAGTTCCAAGATTTTTTCCCCGATGATTTGCCTAGAGTCCCTCCCCCTCGAGAGATTGATTTTGGTATCGACCTAGATCCCGGTACCAAACCGGTTGCAATTCCTCCCTACAGAATGGCTCCAGCTGAACTCAAATAGTTGAAGCTGCAGTTAAAATATCTCACTAATAAAGGTTTCATCCAGCCGAGCATATCCCCCTGGGGCGCTCCAGTGTTGTTTGTGAAAAAGAAAGATTGAACCCTTAGGATGTGTATCGATTATCGGAAGCTCAACAAAGTCACTATAAAGAACAAGTATCCACTTCCCAGAATAGATGACTTATTCGATCATCTCCAAGGGTCTAGTTTATTCTCGAAGATTGATCTTCATTCCGGTTATCATCAGCTTAGGGTTAGGGATGAATATATCCCAAAAAGAGCCTTTCGTACCCGTTATGGTCATTATGAGTTCCTAGTCATGTCACTTGGTCTCACTAATGCAACAGTTGCATTTATGGACCTTATGAACTAAGTCTTCCATGAATACCTCTATTCTTTCCTCATAGTATTCATTAATGACATCCTCATCTACTCTAAGAACAAGGAAGAGCATTAACAACATTTGAGACTAACCTTGCACGTACTTAGACAACATCAGCTATATGCCAAATTCAGCAAGTGTAAAATCTGGCTTAGATCAGTGACCTTCCTGGGTCATGTTGTGTCTGATCAGGGTGTGGAGGTGGACCCCAGCAAGACTGAGGTTGTTAAGAACTGGCCAAGACCTCTTACCCCCACCGATATCCGTAGCTTTCTGGGATTGGCTGGTTACTACCGCAGGTTCATGTAGGGTTTTTCTTCCATTTCTGCCCCACTGACAGCTTTGACTAAGAAGAAAGCCAAGTTCGAATGGGCAAAGACTTGTGAAAAGAGTTTCCAGGAGCTCAAGGACAGACTCATTTCATCCCAGTGCTTACGTTGTTTAAATGTGGTGAGAGTTAGACTATTTATTGTGACGCATCTAGGGTTGGTTTAGGTTTTGTTGTTATGCAGGGTGGTAAGGTGATATCATATGCGTCCAGACAACTCAAGGTTCATGAGAAGAATTATCCCACTCATGACCTGGAGTTGGCAGCTGTGGTACTTGCAATGAAGCTGTGGAGGCATTACTTGTACAGGTGCATGTGGATGTGTTCACAGACCACAAGAGTCTCCAGTACGTGTTCAAGCAGAGGGAGTTAAATCTACATCAGCGGAGATGCTTGGAGCTGTTGAAAGACTATGACATGAGTGTCCACTACCATCCAAGGAAGGAAAATGTTGTAGCTAATGCCTTGAGCAGGTTGAGCATGGGGAGTACAACCCACGTTGATGATGGGAAGAAAGAGTTAGTGAAGGATGTACACAGACTGGACAGACTGGGTGTGCAGTTGATTGACTCTACTAGTGGGGGTGTTTTAGTTCATCCTAGTTCTGAATCATCCTTCGTAGTTGAAGTCAAGAAAGGTCAGCATCTTGATCCTGTGTTGATGGAGTTGAAGGACTCAGTGTTGATAAAGATAAATGAGTCCTTTGCTTTGGGAGGTGACGACATACTTAGGTACCAGGACAGGTTATGTGTACCAGACTTGGATGATTTGCGAAACAAGTTTGTTGCAGAGGCCCATGGTTCCAGGTATTCGATACATCCAGGTTCCACCAAGATGTATCATGACCTCAAGTAGATCTATTGGTGGGATGGCATGAAGAAGGACATTGCAGAGTATGTGGCCAAGTGTCCTAATTGTCAGCACGTTAAGGTGGAGCACCTTAAGCCTTGTGGTCTCACTAAGATGATTGAGGTTCCGACTTGGAAGTGGGAGGCCATTAACATGGACTTCGTGGTTGGTCTTCCGAGGACTAGGAGACAGCATGACTCCATATGGGTTATTGTGGACAGGATGACTAAGTCTACCCACTTTATCCCTGTGAAGTCTACTTACAGGGACGAGGATTATGCGAGACTCTACATTGATGAGATTGTGAGGTGGCATGGGATTCCTTTGTCTATCATTTCGGATAGAGAAGCTCAGTTCACTTCATATTTTTGGAGATCCTTCCAGAAGAGCTTAGGCACGCAGGTAAAGCTCAGTACTGCCTTTCATCCAAAGACAGATGGGCAGGCAGAGCGCACCATTCAGACATTGGAGGACATGTTGAGAGTGTGTGTGCTTGACTTCAGGGGTAGTTGGGACGACCATCTCCTAGTGAGAGACTTCTCGTATAATAAGAGCTATCACTCCAGCATTGGGATGGAACCGTTTGAGGCATTGTATGGTAGGAGGTGTAGGTCTCCAGTTGGGTGATTCGAGATTGGAGAGTCATCCATTTTGGGTCCAGAGATAATTCATGAGGACTTAGAGAAGGTCAGGGTGATTAGGGTTAGGTTAGCTACTGCTTACAGTCGGCATAAGTCTTATACAGATAACAGGAAGCGGCCTTTAAGGTTTGATGTTGGTGACCAGGTCTACTTAAAGATATCACCCATGAAGGGGGTGATGAGGTTTGGCAGGAAGGGGAAGTTGGGTCCGAGGTACGTTGGGCCATACGAGATTCTACAGCGTGTGGGTGAGGTGGACTATGAGTTGGCGTTGCCTACGGAGCTAGTTTCTGTTCATCCAGTATTTTATGTCTCTATGTTAAAGAAGTCCCTTGGTGATCCAGCATCGATTCTGCCTGTTGAAGGTTTTGGGTTTGACGAAGACTTGTCCTATGAGGAGGTTCCTGTTGGGATTTTAGACATGCAGGTGAAGCGGCTGAGAAACAAGGAGGTTGCCACAGTGAAGGTATTGTGGAGGAACCATCTTGTTGAGGGTTCTACGTGGGAGCCCGAGGCCGATATGAGATCCCGCTATCCTCATCTTTTCAGCTCTTGAGGTTAGCCTTCCTACTCTTAAGTCTAAGTTTCCTTATCTCCTCTATTCTTTGTTGTTATTGCTTGACTTTGTAAAGTACTTATGTTATGATATGACTGGCATTATGCTAGATAATTAGAAGTGTCATTCGGGGACGAATGTTCCTAGGGGGGGATAATGTAACAACCCAAAAATGACTATGCGAAGTAATTCCTAAACGTACCTAGAATGCCTAGATTAGCCTGGGTTCACACAGATTGATGCGCATGGAACCAGATCTCTGAACCTATGCACCAGCCAATCCAACCAACTTGTGAGTTCGTTGAGCTAGGCAAGGTTGGGTCCAGCCATGTAGGGCACCCGAATATTAGGATTTACCCGGATGAGTCTTAACCAGACTTGAAAGGGGTAATCTTAGGTTTGGAAGGTCTAGGGGTAAAATGGTTTTTTCCAGGACAAGGGTAGTATCTTAATTACCCTAAGTATTTAATTAAGTAATTAATTAACGTAATTAGTGGACGGTTTGGGTCGTGTCGACCCGGATTGACCAGTTTTGCGAGTTAGGCTTCACCCGTGTTCGATTCTTGGTGGAAGCAATATTAAGTTGAATTAATTGGTATTTAATTATCTGATTTAAGTAGGGGCAGGTTAGTCATCTCACTTAAGCCTTAGAAAATAAGATTTTTAATTTAAATGACAAGCAGTCCTACTTTGACTAAGTCTTCACCTAAAACTCCTACTCCTAAACTTACTCTCACATTTCTCCACTCTCTCACGTTTCTCCACTTTCTTTCTCACGTTATTTTATCAGTAAAGGAACAGAAAATAATAGTTCATCACTCTTGAAGAACATGAACGCTAAAGCTCAAAAGAAAAACTAGTCTAAAAATGAAAAGCAAAAGCAAATTTCTCGACGGGTTGTGCTTGAGGTTTCGGTGGTGAGGCATTGATTTCGTGGGAGTTGGAAGTGCATTGGATCAGTTTTGAAATAGTGTTGAACGACAGAAAAGGTATGGGTTTCTTACTTCTTATCCCTTTCCCAAGAGACCCCTATGATTCAGTCGTAATCTAATTCGAAAACTAGGAATATTTCCCCGTTGCATGTCCCTGTCACTAGCTCTCATCGATTGTTGTAGGTTGGGTATGTTTGCTAGTAGAATTTAGGGATATAATGTGTTTTCGTGATGATTATGTTCATGTATGTATGTTCGGATTTATGTGGTTATTAATTATGGTTTCCGAAACTATGTGACAAGTGTTTGTGCAACGTGTATGTCGTGACTCTTGGTCACGAATTTGAGTGTGAAAATTGTATGTTAAATCCTTGTGTTTTATATGTAATTACTTGTAGAAATCGTGATGTTCATAAGAGGTGTGATGTTACTGAATTGAGTGAAAACTCTTGAAAAAAATGTAACCACGAAAATGCACAAAAATAACATACGAAATCTCCAATGAATTGTCCTAAAATCTAAAGTATAAATGATTGAGAAAATGGACTGGAAACACGACCAAATTTCCAGAAATCTGGAAATTTGGTCTCGGCTAAGCCGTTTGAAGATTTTTGGGTTTCAATTTTTTTTTTCATGTGTAATATCATCAGGGATTGATCCCGAGACCTCACCATATGCAAGCTACTGAAAATTTAATAATAAATGTGAGGTTAGGGGGAATCGAACTCGGGTCTTAGCCGAGTAAGAGAACCTAGAAAATTAATTAAAAGAAATGAGGTACATGGGATTCAAACCCGTGTGTCCTTGGCTGAAATTAAGACCAGTCCATGCGAGAATAAAAATAAATAAAATGGGGTGTGTGGGGATCGAACCCACAACCTCTCGGATAGGTGAGGAAACTAGGAGAACCAATTAAAGAAAAATAAAATGTGGTTGTGGGGGATCGATCCCACATCCTCTCGGTCAAAAATAGAAAAGTCAAGGAGAGAAAAGAAAGAAAAGAAATGTAGGCGTTGGGATTCGATCTAGGTTCTCCAAGCTGAAATTTTAAATCAAAATTTAATATAAGACTAAGTGTTGCTCAAGGGATTCAAAATCGGGTTCCCTTGCCCAATTACGTATTGATGCATAAGTCTTACGTGAATAAGTATTTAATGAAAGTTGCCTATAGGAATCGAACTCGAGACCGTGGCATACTTACAAGATGCATAAGTCTTGTACCATATAATCTTGGGTAAGTATAAGTCACTTAGACGAATTATGAACGAGGCGTCATGGCTTGTATGTATGGGTTCATAAGTCCAGCGTACGTTTAAAAGTAAGTGAACCTAAGATATATAAGATGAAATGATGTGACCCTAGGAGGGTTAAGTAAGAGTGTGAAACACACTAAGAAGCCAAGTGTATTGGCATATGATGAAATGAACATTCACGTAATGGGGTGAGTAATTATGAAGAGCTGAAATGCTAAAGTTAATGAATGTGGTGACAACATGATAAGAGGCTAATATGACAGAGGAGATCAAATCTCAAATGAGCCTAATAAGTGTTACCAAAAATCGTACTCACCTATGAGAGTGTAAAACTAATAAAGAGACCAGTCTCTAAGAAACACTCTAATGAAAGTATTGATATTAATACACACTTAATAATAATGATGAGATGAGAAATCATCTAATGAGCAATGATGCCCTCATGCTAGAAGCCAGCTTCTATGATGTGTGAGATGAACGTAATGGAACTTTATACGGAGCACCGATAGGCTAGCTATGAGTCGCGATTCCTTCTTTCGGGAAGGAAGAGGTTCCTGTAAATCTAATGAGGTTAGACTGTCCATTTAGGCTGGTATGAGTCTCCTTATATCTCCTAGTCTTTGAACCTATGCTGCCAACATAGGGTTCTAGCAGGGTTCATTTCCCTATACACGCTAGCATGTTGTGGTTTCACTTTGTCCGGTGATTCTACCTCTTATCGGTGTAGGGTAGACACAGGATTTCATGAGCTCACATGATCTATGTCGGTTAAAGTTAAAGTTCCCAAAGAAATAATGAGGTCAGCCTCATGTAATGCACACAATGAAATGAATGATACCAAAGATGTTTGGATAGGATAATCAAGAGGTTAACTATACCCAAGTAATGACACTAGGTCATTCTTGATCATTGCATAGTCAACCCGAAGAGAGTCCTAAACTAAATTATACGTATATAAATGAATGAAAAATGAAGTACGTATGAATGAATGAAGCAGACTCTGTGTTTCCTAAAGAAGGCTCCCTAGTTGAGGTCCCATATGTTGAGCCCTCATTTGGGAAGTCCTAATGTTAAGTCCGTGATTCCAAGGTCTCACGGCATATGAACGAATGATATGCAATATATGTATGTGCTACATGAAATAGGTTATGTGTTGTGTGCAATATGAAAAGTATGATGATGCATGTTACTCTCATAGCATGACTTTCCTAATCTGATTTGGCAAGTCCAACTGACTTGGCTTTCCATAACTCATATAGTTAGGAGAGAGCTCTTCTTAATAATGCATATCCTTGGTCTGTACTTTCATACACCCATACTTAGTACAAGTGTGTACTAATTCCATACAACCCTCAACTTTTAGGTGCAGGTGGACGCTAGAGCTTACGAGACTACGTTGAAGCTATCCGGACGTGGAGCATTCATCCAGACTTGGTAGGCCCTCATGCTTTCGAGGATGCTTATCTTTTATATTTTAGCCTAGAAGTAGACATAAGCTAGTGGAGGGTGTTCCACTAGCGTTTCTTTCTTACTTATTTTCAGACATCGTATTGGTGCCATTTTGGCAACTTTATAATAATGCAGTTATGAACTATTTCCTTCATTTGAATATCTTATTATTAGATGGTTGTTGTGAACTGATGTGATATAATGCAAATCTTGTACGCATATATTGTTTCTTACTATGAAGTCTATGTATACTTCAAAGCAAACAAAAGTTTTAAATTTTCCTCTAAAATTAACCTATACGATGTAATGACGACGTACGTAGGCTTGTCTGCGACCTCTGAGAGGTCAACAACACCGGTTTCGGCTAGGGTCTAGACCCCGGTCGTGACAAGAACAACTCGAAGCTTTGATTCCTATGGTTTCTTCATCAAGTTTTAGAGTTATTATTCTACATTAAGTTATGGTGATCGTTCATCTCTAGTTAACCTTCCATCTAGATAGTTATTCTCAAAGTTTTCAACGAGAAAATATGATTAAACTTCTTTTTCTTCAATCTAACCATGGGTTATTTCTCAAATCGATTTCAAAAGCATTGTTATTATGAACTATGGATTAGATACTGTTTATAATGAAGTTTCGATCAAATTACATGATGAACCCTTGGTCTCTTCCAAACTCTCGATTTAGCCTAAGTGTGGGCTTTGTGATCTTGACTATAGGTTGATTGAATTATGATTCTAGCATGTTGAAATTGATTATATCTACTGTATACATGGTAATGCGATGATTAATTATGTGTTATTGGATTAATGTGGATTGATGCTTGAAGAAATTGATCTCTACTTCTTATTAATTGTTAAAGAATGTCATTCACTGTAATCTCGATTCTATAACACATGTATATAGGATTCGTTTATGTAAAGAAAATTATAGCTACTGCCTTATATTGATACTATTGTTTAATTGTGGGTATGAATCCTTGATGATCAAAGCAAAGTAATTTTGGTAGGGATTGGGTTAGATTCTTCTAGCCTAAAGCTTTATAATGCTATGTAAATGATGTGATCTCAATTTTAGGGTAGATGAAGCATGATTTAGACTTGGTTATTTTTTATTTAGCTACTGCCCTAGGTTGGTATCATTGGTAAATTATGAATGTTGATCATGATGATCAAAGTAAAGGATATTAGTATGTGATCTATGTTTCTCTACTTTATAGTATATTGGTGATGTATTGTACTAGTTGTAGCATGATCTTGTAGAGACTTGTGCATGGTTTCTTTTATGATTAAACTACATTTAGCTACTGCCCTGTACAGTAATTGTTGGAGAAAAAATGTACATTGATCAATGATGATCAAAGATTGATGAATTGGTAAGAATGGCTCTTCCCTTCTACTTTCTATAGATTTGTTAGTTGATGAAGCCTTGTATGGAATTGTGTGGTACGGTTCACTTATGGTGGACGTGTTTACTTTATTGCCAATATATATGTGATGTGATCATGTCCTTGAAGGCAATTATATTATGAATGTGTGTTGGTGATGATCACCAAATATGAAGCTCATGCCTAGTTTCCTATTCTAGTTGTTATCTAGGTTGTATGGCTATTAAGTATGCATGTGTATAAATATGTTAGGGATAGGTTTAGGTTCTGCCATTGATGAGTTGTAATAGTTCATGTCCCCTTACCTATGTACCCCTATGTAATAGCTAAGGTTAGGAGTCTTATGTGTAAAATGAAGTTAGCTTGTCTCCTATGCTAAATTGTGTTGTGTGATATATGCTTTATGGTGAATTATGGTCCTAAGAGGGTGGGTGCCTCAATGTGTTATTGATAGACATTATGTGATCATGGTGACCAATATACACACACACTCACACATTATGTATGCTTACAATGTAGTAAAGGTTCATGGTGTCTAATGAAAGGTTGTTCTCATATTCACTAAATGTCTAGTACTATGCATGTAAGGTATATGTATGTCAAGAATGTTATTTATTCCATTAACTAGGATGAATTTATGGGTGTACTAGTATGGGCAAGGGTATGGGACCTTGTCTATGCATTGCACATGTGTGCCTTCATAGGATAGTTCCTATGTTTGGTTTCCTATATACATGAATATGAATGGATTAGTATGTTATGAACATGTGTGGTCTAAAAGGTGTTATTTGAAAAAGTTACTCACATGTATATACACACATGAATAATGATCTAGTCAATAGAGGGGCACTTGAAGGTGTTTTCAAGGGTACCCTAAACTAGATGGTGCTTTACATATGCTATGTCCATGTGAAGGGATTTATCACATGATTTAGGTTTATGAACTCTCATCTATGACATATGACCTAATCATATGAGGATTCAATCTCCTTAAAGTAATGTTAATAAAGACTTTTCAATAAAGGGAACTTAGCTTAGCACCGAGTGAACTTGACAATGAGAGGTGTTGGCTTTACCTGGATAAAGATTCACCATTGGTTTCTGAAGAGGTGTTGACTTCCCTTGGAGTAAAATTCACCTATGGCTCCCCATGAGGTGTTGACTTCCCTTGAGGAAGATTCACCCATGGTTTCTCGTGAGATGAGGCTCCAATTCTAATGAGCATGTACAGGTCTATATATATATCCAAGTTTAATAATTATGCTTGCCACATAGGATCTAGTAAGTGATATCACTTAGTATGCTAGCATGTGTTAATGTTCTACCTTGGCTAGGTAAGAGCACATTCCATTGGTGTAAGGCTCTACAACACCAAATTCCATGTTTAGCACCCATGGTCTTAGTGTCGGATAAGGTTATAATTTCCCTAAAGTAAAATGGACAATGAAAGTTAATGACTAGGACCCTAACTAGGATGACCTATGGGAGTCTACTTAGGATAGGTGATAATAATGAACTTACCTACACATTGCACAAGTAGCTCTTTAGGAAGTTCTAGGAAGGTGTTCTAATGTGCATGACTATGTTTATCTTTTTAGGCATGACATTGTAGTATTGTCTACTTTTTGTGATGATATGCACGGTATGAGTCCAAATGGATCTATATGAAGTGGTATTATTCTTATGTGCATAAAGTTGGTCTTAATGACTATATTATGAAGGTCTTTGCTTGGCATGAATGAAGTTGTCTATGTTTGACATGTTAATGTATGAAGTGAATGTTATGATGCTTGTGGTCTTATGATAGGTTTACTAAGTATGTGTGAGGTTATGGGGCTTCACATGTACATTGCACTAGTAGACTTAAATTGGGATTGTGAGTAAAGTCTTATGTTAAGTCTAATGTGAAGTATGTGCCTTGATATATGAAATGGTCCTATGGTTGTATGGGTTGAGTTGAAAGGTTGTATGTATGATACCTTTGTGGCCTTAAGGAGATGCATTGCACCAAGTATCACTAGAGGGTTATTTGGGAGGTTAATGAGTTAAAGAAAAGAAGTTCACCGTAAAAGGAATATGCTTACTGTAAAGGGAAAATAGGTTAGTGTAATGTGACTCCAAATGTGCCTTAAATGCATTTTATGATTTTATATGATATATGACTATTGAATGTGTGTATATGAAGTATGTGAATTATATAAATGCTATTGTATCAAGGTTTTATAAAAATTTCACAAAAAGACATGATGCATGGTTTTATGATATTGTCCCTTTTAAATGCATGTTTTTGTATGGTTGTCATACTTAGTGCATTCTTGTACTAACTCCATTCTTCTTTACCTTTTTACACAAAGTGTAGCTTATCGATACTTTAAAGGATGTTGTTAAATGATGAGGAGCTTGAGATGTGATTCCCAAGCTCTAGGAAAGAATCCTTAAGTCCAACGATTTCCTAATGTCTAGTTTACTGTAAAGTCAATTTAATACTGTACTTATGATTTATGTTGTAAGGGCTGTGTCCCTAATATACTCTAATGATGTTAAGTCTAATATGGAAAAGAGACTTAGAGTCTATCTATGTAAATATTATATTATATATATATATATATATTGAAAGTGATGTTCTAGCATATGATGTGCTAAGATAGTTTTAAATTTTCCGCTAAATTGACCTATGAAAATGCGATGAATGATGATTATGGGCTTGTATAAGACCTCTGAGAGGTCAAGTAGGCCATGTTACTTTTAGGGGGTGTTCCCCGGATGTAACAAACGTGGTATAAGAACATGTGGTTATAAAAGTGGGTTTAGGTTCCAAGAAGTCTCGTATTGCCACGTCTAGTAGAGTCTTGTTTCATTGGTGGTGAGTTGCGACACATCAATAATGCGGGAGGCTATAGGACTATAGAGTTTCTCTTCTTCATCATTCTCATATCGTGCCATAGAACATAACTCTATGAGATCTCTCTCTTATGTTTCCTTGTCCGGTGGATGTGATTCCTTCGATAAGATGATACTCTATGCTTGATGGAGAAAAGGTGAGTTTAATGTCTAACTTGGTTTTATGGTTTGATGAGTATGTGTAAAGGTGAATTTTGGCATGTTTTAATGATGTGATTCCATTTATGGCTATATATGAGATTTATGTGAAATGATATGATATATGAAGATTTATGCTATGATATGGTTAAAAGCATGATAGGAGTTATTATTGTTAAAATGAGTTTCTTTTTGGAAAGGTGTGTTGCTATATGGTTTTGCATGATGATAGACTTATGATATGGTTTAGACTTGAAATAGTTTAGGAAGTGTAGTAAATGGCCAAAATGTATGTTGCCTATATATGTATGTTTAATAGTTCAAATGTTTTCCTTGTATATGAGTGGTTCTTCATAATTTCTTTATATGGATTGAAATCTTTTGTGTAGGCTTGATCCTACAAGTGAGGGTATCATGCTTGTCTTGGTAGGGTGATGATGTGGGTTTGACTGACCTAGAAGTTGCCTTACTGTAAAGAAGAAAGAAAAGAAAGAGTCCTTATGGTTAAGGCTCTTCTATTGTTTCCCCTAAATGTTGTATGACCTTGGTGTCTATGGTATTGTTGAAAACCTTATGCGATTGAGTAGTATTACCTAACTTGATGATTGGGGATAATTCGCCTAGAAGATAAGGTTTAGGATGCCTTTGGTGTTCCTATGATGTGTTATTGTAATCCCTTCTAAGTTGGTAAATCACTTTTAAGTGATGATTGATGGATGTTGTTAATCTAAAGATCCTCTTGAGGTTGGGTTAAGTTGCTTTTAATTGGGTTTACCCTATGTGTGGGATGGTGATGGAGTAGTAAGGTTGTCGATATTTCTATCATGTCCTTCTATTTTGCTTGATCTTGAATCTAATAAATTTTTAATAAGATTGTTCATGAATGGAATCTTGTATAAAGTATGAATTGCATGACCTCTATATGTTTGGTATGTCTTGATTGACACTATTCTAAGAGTATTTTTAAGATTCTAAAGTGCATGAAAAAGAATTTTTATCATATACATGTTTTCTCATGTTGATTGTGCATCTTAATATGCTAGTTGTGCATATGACTTCATGAGATGTGTAATGTTTAGCCTTAAAATGAAAAATTTAGCCTCTTTATAATGATAAATGTTGAGTCTGGAAAATTATGTGACTTTTATAATTTTGAAAGCATGATTGTAGGCTCACTCTTGAAAAGTGATGGCATGTTTGGCTAAGTGTCCTGGTATGTGCCTATAACTTGTGTTATTTTCTCAAATTGATGCTTGCTTATTAAGGCTAGTGATATGCTAAAAAAATTGAAATGTTGTGAAATGACTTCCTATTGTTGTGATGTGTGTGGTGTGAATTACCATTTTTACTTTACTAGGAATAAAGTTTGAGCATGTTTTGGTTAAAAGTTGAGAAATTCTCATTTTACAAAAAATTGACTTTTGTGCCTTTTTTGGGAAAGGACTCATGAGACATGTAAGTGTGTTGAGGGGAAAGATATTCCTCCATGGATACAACTAAGCATGGTATGGTTGATTATGACCTTCATGGCACTAGGTATAACTAATAAAGATCCTTGTTGATTCAATCGACTTAAATCTATGTGCATTAAAGTATGAGTGCATATTTAATTTTTGAGTATTGTTGAACTGCCTAGGTGTGATCATGTATGATGGAATCTTGATAAATTGAAGTATAATGACCATGTTATGATTAGAAGAAGGATGTTCCTCCTATGAACACGAGAAGTGCCTAAGCGTTTGATGCATTAAACATGAGTGAGTGAAGTGTGGATTGCTTGTGTTGCATTAAGTGCTAACTGGTTCGAAGTTTTTGTTCCTTGTATGTTTGGTGCATTGAATTCTATGTTATGATGTTATGAATATGGTGAGCTACTCTATCATTCATTGCAGTCCTTGTTATGCTTAAAGTGTTTCAAGTGTCATTCGAGGACGAATGTTCCCAAGTGGGGATATTGTAAGACCCCAAAATGAGTTAGGGTGTCTAGAGCCTAAAATGTTTGTCATAGGGTCTAAAGTGTTAAAATGGTTTATAATGTCATATTGAGGTAGCGACTAAAGATTTAGGTGAATTTAATGTCAAACGTCAAGGGACGACTAGGACGTTCGACGACTAGTCACCTTTGTGACTCATGTGTCTATACGTTCTTATATTTGTATTTCATGAGCTTATGAGGTCATTATATGAGTTATGATTGTGTTTATATGCAGTATATTAAGTTTCATTAAGTTTGGAGGTGAAACGTCCAAGACATTCGAAATTTAGCCCTTGAGACATGTATGTATGTCTTGATGGTGCCTTGAATGTTTGGATGTGTTTTACGTGTTCTATTTGGGTGAAACTGATGTGGAAGGTCCTTGAAATGTTAAGGTATATATTTATCTTTAAAACGTCCGGGTACGACTCCCCAAGTGCCCCACAAGAGGCCCTCAAGGATGACCCAAAGGCTGTCGAGACACTGCCGTGGCAGTGTCAATCGATGAAGCCAAAGGACGGCTTGTCAGTCCACCAACGGCCCGTCGATGAAGAGGCGTCGAAGGACACTTAGCCTGGTGAAGTCTCAAGGAAGGTTTCAAGCCCCAGACCCAAACGACAGCCTGCAGTACGGTCCGTCAATGGACCTACTAGGCGTCGATGGGTCTATCGATGCACGCTGCAACATCACTGCCATGCACGATGTTTTATTATGGGGTGAATTTCACATGCTAACCTTACCCTAGGTGGTTTATTGGTTATGTTTCGTTTTTTTAAGTGATCAAAAACATTACAACCCCATTCCCAATTCAATTCACAAAAATTAGACTTCCCAGCCAAACCAAACTCTCTCTGGAACCTCCACTGAAGGTGAAGCTCAAGAACAGCTCGGAGCTTGGATTCCTATGGGTTCTTCATCAAGTTTTAGAGTTATTCTTCTACATTAAGTTATGGTGATCGTTCATCTCTAGTTAACCTTCAATCTAGAGAGTTATTCTCAATGTTTTCAACGAGAAAATATGATCAAAGTTCTCCTTCTTCAATCTAGCCATGGGTTCTTTCTCAAATCGATTTCAAAAGCATTGTTATGATGAATTATGGATTAGATACTGTTTATAATGAAGTTTCAATCAAATTTCATTATGAACCATTGGTCTCTTCCAAACTTTCCATCTTAGACTCAATCAACATTAGAATACATTAGGGACACGACCCTTAAGACATAATACATAATTATACAATATTTAATAACATTACATTAAATAAATATTACGACATCCTTGGACTTAAGGATTCCTTTCCTTGATGAGCTTGTGAATCACATATCAAGCTCCTCAATCACATAGACATCCTTTAAGCATCCATGACCTACACTTTGTGTATAAAGTAGAGAAGAATGGGATTAGTACAAGAATGCACTAAGTATGGCAACCATGCACAAAAATGCATTTAAAAGTGACATTTTCTTGAAATTATACTTCATGCCTTTTTGAGTAAATCTTCACAAAACCTTTACCCAATATCATTTATATCATTTACATACTTAATATCGACATAATTAAAGTGCAAACATCATATAAAATCACTAATAGAATTAAAGTCATAATTGAGGTCACTTTACAGTGAGCTCATTTCCCTTAAAAGTGAATTATCTTCTCTTTTATTCACTAACCTCCCAAGTAACCCTTTAGTGATACTTGGTGCAATGCATCACCTTATGGTCACAAAGAAAGCATACATACAACCTACACAAGCCAACACATATCATCATATAAGCATAATATATCATAGACACATTTAAGTCAAGACTTCCTTTGCTTCACAGTACGTTACATTAAGTTACACATATATTTACTTCTTTCCATACTCATCAGTATAAGACCTTATTCATGACCCCAATCTTAGTCTAGTAGTGAAATGCACATGTGAAGCCCCATAACCTCACACATACTTAGTAAACGCATCATGAGACCACAAACCTTAACATTCAATTCATGCATCAACATATAATTGAAGACAACTTCATTAATGTCAACAACCTTCATCAATAGTAATTTAGACCAACATAGTGCATATAAGGATAAGATCACATATTATAGATTCATACCATGTACATCTTCATAACAAGTATATACATACTACAATGTCATGCATAAAGACATAAACATAATCATATTGTAACATTTTAAAATCTCAAGAAATGTTGTAAAGCCTAACCTAGGCGTCATGAAGTATAAATACTGTTGAAAAGTTGGCTCACAAAGAGTGCTAGGGTGCCTTAGCCATTTGACTAGTTTTTAAGAGTCAGAATTGAACGAAATTTGGTGAAAATATGTGTAATGCATGTTAGGGATGTTTCATAGTCGAAACGTCCGGGTAAGACTCCCCAAGGACCAACCAAAGGCCCTTGATGAGGACCCTTGTGTTTTGATGCAACACTCCCTGGTAGTGTCTATTGACAAAACAGTTGACGGGGCGTGTGGGGATCGATAGGGAGTCGATGCCACTGTTGTCCCACACTTAGAGTATTTTAAGGAGACCTCGCCTGCAAAGTCTCTGACCAAGACGACGGAGTGCAGGGCGGAGGGGGACTGCCCGTCGACTCACAGACGGCCCGTCAGCGGGATTCCGTCTGTGAGGGTCCATGTTCCTGCCAAATTTTTAATGATCCCATTTAATTAATTAGGTGGTTTGGTAGTTAGTTAGGAGTTTAGGGAAGTCTAATTAACTAATTTTAGCCCTCATATAAATACCCCAACCCTCATTAGTTTAAACACAACTCTCAAAATAAACTATCTTCCTTCTCTCTACTTTCTCTCTCTAATTGGAAGACTCCATAGAAGCTTAGCTTGAGAGTTGAATTGGGGTCTGATTAAGGGAGAATTCATCTTCAATATTCATCAAAACATTAAGGTATGGATTCTAATCTACCTTTGATACTTCTTTCCTCAAAGGGCTCCTTCAAAGATTTTCCAAAAGTTGAGTTTTCATATGGGCTTTATTCAATTACAAAGTTTATGTTATGAATTGAGTTGTTTATACTTTCTTTAGGATACAATGAGTAGATTATCATGTAATGTAACTTAATTGGGATGAATTGAGATGGTTTGGTCTAGATTATATATTATGACCCTTAACCCTAGGTTTGATCTTGATATGAATTATGTTGGGTTTGATTCAATTGACTTTATTAATGGTTAAATCACCTTTAATTGTTGTTATTACACTGATTATAAACATATTATGATGAATTGTAGTTTATCATTATGGTTCTTGAGTATTGATCTAGGTTAAGAAGATAGACTTAGATATCATGTTTTCAAGCTTTGATTTAGTATTGAATTATGGTATAGTGACTCTTGTAACTGCATTATCATGTTGGTTATTGCATTTTATTGGTGTGATGAACAAAATTGGGTTGTGTTGTGGGTTGATGGTAAGGCCCTTATGATTAACTATGAAAGAGAGTTGGTAAATCTTGATTATCCTATGTCTTACTTCAATTGTGGTTAATTGTGATCAAGTCATGTTGTTGTGTTGGATTATACCTTGTCTAGGATGATAGGATTGTATAATGATTGAATTGAAATGTTTTATGCTTTGGTTGTGACGTTCCTTAGGGTGTACATGTTATAAGGATGGTGATGTGTATCAATGTGCACTACTATGATGTGATATGCAAAGTGTTAATCTCACTATTATGAATTATGAAGAAAGGACTATTAGTCATGCAATTCTTATTGAGCTATGATCATTAATATACAAGGGATAGACCCTATGACCTAAACTAAGTTATGATGTTTAATAAAGTTTAAAGACATTTCAATAAAAGGGACTTATCTTAGCACCGAGTGAACTCGACAATGGGAGGTGCTGGCTTTCCATAGAGGAAGTGTTACCCTATAGTTCTATCTTAGATGTTGACTCCCCTTTAGAGGGATACTCATCTATTGATTCCCATGAGGTGAGGCCCCAATTATCAAAAGGTATGTAGAGGGAATACCTATCTCTTAGTTCCTTAAACTATGTTTCCACCATAGGATACTAGCTAGTGGATCCACCTAGAAAGCAATGTTCGTATTGGGTTCTACTTTGGCTGGTAGACCACCTTCCATCGGTGTAAGGTTTCATGACACCGGATTCCACATTAGCTCATGTGGTCTATGTCGGTTAAGGCAAGAATCCCTAAACTAAAATGAATGTGTGAAGTATAAACTAATCGAAGTGACTTGAGGGGTTTGACTTTAGCCTAGGTAGGGGTATGGGACTCTACCTATGCCTTGCACTAGTTTGACTTGATAGGAGCTTTGATAATATAATGTTATGTATATAGATGATGATATAATGTAAATGACTTTATGTGTTGAATAATAGGTTTATGAATATGAAATTGGTTATCATTGTTAAAGAAGGAACATCGTATGAGATTGAAGACTATTCTATGTGAAGTGAATTGCTAATTGTGATCTTTAGTAGGTTACTTAATTAAGTAGGACTATGGGACATTGCTTGGTCATTGCACTTGTGGCTTCATAAGGAATATAATTGGTCGGTTTGCTTTGCTATCTACATGATTTACTCTTGTTCATGTTTTCTTATGTTATTACTTGATGATAGATTATATGAGATTGTAGGTTTAAGTATGATGATATGCATATGATATAATTAACTTGTTTAGCATGTTTAAGGGATTTGTTTAAATGATATGATTGCATTAAATATCCCTTTTTAGCATACTTTGTTGGTATTTGTGCATATGGTCTCATACTTAGTACATGTGGCGTACTAACCCCATTTGCTCCCTTTTTCCCAAATATTTTAGGTTCCGGTCGTTGAAGTTTGATTTGAGGTTATTGGAAAGAATACTTGGATATTCTATCATCCAAGTGGTAGGTCCTTATTTACCCGAGGATGATGCCGATATTCTCTTTACAGATTTACTTAGCTATTACGACTTTTGCATTGACTCTATCTTTCAGTTGAAACAAAGTTGTATAAAGCCTATATGTGTCTTATTTTTATTGTTGTTGGGCTATGCCCAATGTTGTTATTGTCGTTTAGATGGTTTATGAGATGAGACGGATTTTATGACTCTAATTCTATCTTATATATGTGTATGAAATAAAAGTAGAAGACTAAGTAATCTTCTTATACGAACGAGTCTATGTATACTCAATATTATTATGATTATGTGTATTTAGAGGTCTATGTAAACCTCCGATTAGATATAATTGAAAAGTTTTTAATTCTTTCGTATTTTAATCGATGAATGCAATTAGCTAAGACTAAGAGGCTTGTCTTAGTCCTCAAAGAGGACGAGGACGCCGGTTATATCTAGGGGGTAAACCCAGATGTGACAAACTTGGTATTAGAGCATGAGGTTGAATATGCTTGATGTTGACGTCTCTCTCAACCACGTCTATGTAGGTTAGTATTCATAATTGTGAAGCACGCCACACTTATGGATAGGAACATTTTTTATGCTTAGGAATCACTCTCATTTTTCGAATTCCATTATCGTGCCTCTAGAGTGTTCTTCTTATATGATATCTCCTAAACCTTGTATTTTGGTTATAGCAGATGAATACTCGGAGGAATGCGGCTAGGAAACTTGAGGAAGAGATTGCTAATGCGGGAGTTCCTCCACGTGGTGATCAAGTTCCTACTCTTGAGGAGGTTTTTGTTGATGATCATGCTTCGGCCAATCCTCCACCTATGACAGAGGCTCAGATGAGCGCTATTCTTGCTCAAATGGCCCAAGACATGACTACTCAAGCCCAAGCCACAATGGTTCAAACTCAAGCTATGACTGCACAAGCCAATCGGGATGTTGCACCTACGGTTCATGAGCAAACTATGGATTCCCGACTTAGGGACTGCACTCAGATGAATCCTCCTATCTTCTATGGTTCCAAGGTTGATGAGGACCCTCAAGAATTTATTGATGAGGTTTATAAGATACTATGTGCTATGGGGTTTTCTACAAATGAGAATGTTGAGTTGGCCTCATACCAACTCAAGGATGTGGCTCAAACTTGGCATATGCAATGGAGAGATAATAGGCCTCTCCGAGGTGGGCCGGTGACTTGGGGGATCTTCAAGAGGTCTTTCCTTGATCGGTTTTTCCAAAGAGAGATGAGAGAAGGTAAGGTGGTGGAATTCATGAACCTCCGCCAAGTAGGTATGACTGTTCATGATTACTCCTTCCTTGGTCTCCGATCCTAGAGATGAGATGAGTTGATTTTTGACGGGTGTATCGGATGACTTACAAGAAGAATGTCATTCGTCTATTCTTCATAAACATTGGTCGTCTTATGGTGCATGCTAGAAGGGTTGACGAGGCTAGGGCAAAAAGGAAGGATAAGGATTCAAAAAGGGTAAGGTCTTTTGAGAGTGGGACTATAAGAGATAGGATTGGGATACAAGACAAGCCCATATTCAAGAAGAGGTTCTCAAATCAAGTTCCATCCAAATTTCCCAAGGCTAGGTATGATAAGGCCCATAGGCCGAGAGTTCAAAAAGGGAAGGGTAGAAATTCGGCTAATGAGAAGCCTACGTGTGCTAAGTGTTGAAAGGGTCATCTTGGTGAATGTCTGGCAGTAATGGGGATTTGCTTTGGTTGTGGCAAAAGTGCTCACAGAGTACGAGAGTTTCAAAATGCAAAGGGGTAAGAGAAGGGTGGACAACCAAGTGGTTCTAGTGATGCTCCCAAAAAGAACCGCTTTTATACTCTTCGTACTAGAGGTGATCAAGAGGCCTCTCCCGATGTGGTGACTGGTATGTTATAAATCTTTTCTATTGATATGTATGCTTTGCTTGATCCAGCTTCTACTTTGTCTTTTGTTACTACCTTAGTAGCTAAAAAGTTTGATACTTTACCCGATGTTTTGCATGAACTTTTTGTGGTGTCTACTCCGGTGGGTGAATCAATTTTAGCAAAAAGATGCCCAATAGAGTTCTCATGTGGATCTAGTTGAACTAGATATGCTTGACTTTGATGTCATTTTGGGTATGGATTGGTTACATGCTAGTTTCGCTTCTATTGATTGTAGAACTAGAGTTGTGAGGTTTAGTTTCCCAAATGAACCCGTTATTCTGTGGAAGGGTGGGAGTTCTATTCCTAGGGGCGCATCATATCTTGTCTAAAAGCTTATAAAATGATCTCAAAGGGTTGTCTTTACCACATTGTAAGAGTCCAAGATTTGGATTCCGAAATTCCTCCTATTGATTCGGTCCCCGTGGTGAGTGAATTTCTAGAAATATTTCCTAATGATCTTCCTGGTATTCCTCCTCCTGAACGGGAAATTGATTTTTGTATCAATTTGCTGCCAGAAACAAACCCTATTTCGATTCCTCCTTATCGAATGGCTCCGGCTGAATTGAAGGAGTTGAAGGCACAACTTAAAGATTTGCTAGACAAGGGCTTTATAAGGCCTAGAATTTCTCCATGGGGTGCTCCGGTCTTGTTCGTTAAGAAGAAAGATGGGTCCTTGAGAATGTGTATTGATTATCGCCAACTCAACAAAGTCACAATCAAGAACAAGTATCCTCTCCCGCGGATTGATGATTTATTTTATCAACTCCATGGGGCAAGCTACTTCTCCAAAATTGACTTGAGTTTGGGGTATCACCAGCTAAGGGTGAGAGGTGAGGATGTACCAAGACAGCCTTTCAGACTCATTATGGCCACTATGAGTTTCTTTTTATGTCCTTTGGTCTCACTAATGCTCCGGCGGCATTCATGGACCTAATGAATAGGGTGTTTCGAAGCTATCTTGATTCATTCGTCGTTGTATTTATTGATGATATCTTGGTGTATTCGAAGAATGAGGGTGATCACATGAGTCATTTGAGCGTGGTATTGCAAACCCTTAAAGAGCATCAATTATTTGCCAAGTATAGCAAATGCGAGTTTTGGTTGAGGTCGGTAGCATTTCTTGTTCACATCATCTCTAGTGAAGGAATTGAGGTTGATCCAAGGAAAACGGAAGCGGTGCGGAATTGGCCGAGACCATTGACTCCAACTAATATACGGAGTTTCTTGGGTCTAGCGGGCTACTATCGAAGGTTTGTGGATGACTTTGCATCCATTGCATCTCCTTTGACTACTTTGACCCAAAAATGTAAGAAGTTTGAGTGGTCCGAAGCATGTGAAAAGAGCTTCCAATTATTGAAAGATAGGCTTACTTCGGCTCCGGTGTTGACACTACCGGAAGGTACAAAGGGCTTTGTGGTTTATTCTGATGCATCCCGTGTTGGTTTGGGGGGGGGTGCTTATGCAAAATGGGAAGGTTATTGCCTATGCTTCTAGGAAACTTAAAGTGCATGAGATAAACTATCCCACTAATGACCTTTAGTTAGCGGCCGTGGTGGCTTTGAAAATATGGAGGCATTACTTATATGGTGTTCATGTAGATGTTTTCACTGATCATAAGAGTCTCCAATATGTGTTTACTCAAAAGGAGTTGAATCTCTGGCAAAGAAGGTGGTTAGAATTGTTGAATGATTATGATATGAGTGTCTTATATCATCTTGACAAGACCAATGTGGTTGCGGATGCTCTAAGTCGTATGACTATGGGTAGTGTGTCACATATACATGAAGCCAAGAGAGACCTAGTGAAAGATGTTCATAGGTTGACTAGATTGCGGGTGCCATTGGAGAGTTTTCCTAATGGTGGTGCTACGGTTCATCATAGCTCCGAGTCATCATTGGTCGTTAAGGTGAAGTCCAACCAACACCTTGATCAACTATTGATGGAGTTGAAGGAATCGGTTCTTGGCAAGTTGAATGAGTCTTTCTCCTTAGGTGGGGATGGTGTGTTGAGGTTCCAAGGGAGATTATGTGTTCCCGATGTAAACGGGTTGAGGAATCGGATCCTTGAAGAAGCCCATGGATACCACTACTCCATTCATCCGGGTCCGACTAAGATGTACCATGACCTTCAGGAGATATATTGGTGGGAAGGTTTGAAGAAGGACAGAGCGGAATTTATTGTTAAGTGTCCAAATTGCCAACAATTAAAGGCGGAACATCAAAAGCCGGGTGGCTTACTACAAGAGATCTAAGTTCCTACTTGGAAACTGGAGGATATTAATACGGACTTTGTAGTAGGGTTGCCTCGGACTCAAAAGTCATTTGATTCTATATGGGTGATTGTTGATAGATTGACTAAGTCCGCTCATTTTATTCGCGTCAAATCCACTTATTCGGCGGAGGATTATGCAAAGATCTTCATAGATGAGATAGTGTGTCGCCATGGTATTCCGTTATCCATCATTTCGGATTGGGGTGCACAATTCACATCTAGATTTTGGAGGTCATTACAAGAAGGTATGGGTACTAAATTGAAATTGAGTATCGCTTTTCATCCTCAAATGGATGGTCAAGCGGAATGCACTATTCAAACCCTTGAGGATATGCTTAGAGCTTGCATTATTGATTTTAAAGGTAATAGAGATACACACTTGCCCTTGGTGGAGTTTGCTTATAATAATAGCTCTTATTCATCCATCTCCATGGCTCCCTATGAAGCCTTGTATGGGAGGAGGTGTAGGTCTCCTATAGGGTGGTTTGAAGTTGGTGAACCTTCGATTCTTGGTCCCGATTTGATTTGTAGGACTTTGGAGAATGTGCACATCATAAGAAATCGGTTGCAAACAGCCTACAGTCAACAAAAGTCCTATGCCGACAATAGGAGAAGGGATTAGGAGTTTGAAGAAGGTGATAAGGTGTACTTGAAAATTTCACCTATGAAGGGGGTGGTTAAATTCGGCAAGAAGGGCAAATTGAGTCCTCGTTATGTTGGTCCTTATGAGATTTTGGAAAGGGTTAGTAAGGTTGCCTATCACTTGCAGCTCCCTAACTATTTAGCTTCGGTTCATCGGGTTTTCCATGTTTCTATGTTGAAGAAGTGTGTAGGTGATCCCGAGTCTATTATTCCTATTGAAGGCCTTGGAGTCAAGGATAATCTCTCTTATGAGGAGGTTCCGGTTCAAATCCTTGATACACAAGTGAAGAGATTGAAGAACAAAGAGGTGGTTTTCGTAAAAGTGTTATGGAAAAACCACCTAGTTGAGGATGCAACATGGGAGGCCGAGGCCGACATGAAGACCCGTTATCCTCATCTTTTCGATGATTAAGGTTAGCCATTCTTTTTAACAATATAATTATGACTAGAAAAGTTGGTTTCTTGATTTTTAGGTGAAGTTATGCAAAAATCTAATTTTTGAAAACTTCACAGTGATGCTACAGTGAAATCACTGTAAGTTGACCTTGAAAACTTGAAATTTTTGCTTTTGCTTGTTTCGAGCTAAGTTATGCATTTTGATATGGTGAGTCTTTATGGAAATTATATATAGCATATTGATATGATGAACTTTGTGCTAATTGACTCATTTAGTGTATGTTGAGCTCATGTGTGTTGTGAGAAGGAGATACCTCATGATGAAATGATTGAGCCTAGGTGTGATGACTTGATTTTTGAAATTTTGCCTTATTGAAATGATGTGATTCATGTTAATTTTATAATGTGGATTGGTTGAGCTGCTAGTTTTGAATCTACTCCTTCCTTTAAAAGAGTGTGTAGTGTCATTCGGGGACGAATGTTCCTAAGGAGGGATAATGTAACATTTCGAAATCTCAAGACATGTTGTAAAGCCTAATCTAGGTGTCATGAAGTATAAATACTGTTTATAAGTTAAATTAGAAGTATATAGGCTAGTTATGGTGTTTAGGAATCAAAATATTCAAGAACGTCCATGGCGTCCGGAAAGTTGGCTCACAAAGAGTGCTAGGGTGCCTTAGCCATTTGACAAGTTTTTAAGAGTCACAATTGAACGGAATTTGGTGAAAATATGTGTAACGCATGTTAGGGATGTTTCATAGTGGAAATGTCCGGGTACGACTCTCCAAGGACCAACCAAGGGCCCTTGAGGAGGACCCTTGCTTTTTGATGCAACACTGCCTGGCAGTGTGCATTGACAAAACAATTGACGGGGCGTGTGGGGATCGACGGGGCGTCGATGACACCGTCATCACAAACTTAGAGGATTTTAAGGAGCCCTCGCCTGCACAGTCTCTGACCAAGACGACGGATGCAGGACGGGGGGGGGGGGACTGTCCGTCGACTCACAGAGGTCCAAGTTCCTGCCAAATTTTTTAATGATCCCATTTAATTAATTAGGTGGTTTGGTGGTTAGTTAGGGGTTTAGGGAATTCTAATTAACTAATTTAACCCCTCACATAAATACCCCAACCCTCATTAGTCTAAACACAACTCTCAAAATAAACTCTCTTCCTTCTCTCTATTTTCTCTCTCTAATTGGAAGACTTCATAGAAGCTTAGCTTGGGAGTTGAATTGGGGGATGATTGAGGGCGAATTCATCTTCAATCTTCATCAAAACATTAAGGTATGGGGTCTAATTCACCTTTGAGACTTCTTTCCTCAAAGGTCTCCTTCAAAGGTTTTCCAAAAGTTGAGTTTTCATATAGGTTTCATTCAATTACGAAATTTATATTATGAATTGAGTTGTTTATACTTTCTTTAGAGTACAATGAGTAGATTATCATGTAATGTAACTTAATTGGGATGAATTGAGATGGTTTGGTCTAACCCTTAACCCTTAACCCTAGGTTTGATCTTGATATGAATTATGTTGGGTTTGATTCAATTGAATTTATTAATGGTTAAATCACCTTTAATTGTTGTTATTACACTGATTATAAACATATTATGATGAATTGTAGTTTCTCATGATGGTTCTTGAGTATTGATCTAGGTTAAGAAGATAGACTTAGATATCATGTTTTCAAGCTTTAGTTTAGTATTGAATTATGGTATAGTGACTCTTCTAACTTTATTATCATGTTGGTTATGGCATTTTTTTGGTGTGATGAACCAAATTGGGTTGAGTTGTGGGTTGATGGTAAGGCCCTTATGATGAACTATGAAGGAGAGTTGGTAAGTCTTGATTATCCTATTTCTTACATCAATTATTGTTAATTGTGATTAAGTCATGATGTTGTGTTGGAGTATACCTTGTATAGGATGATAGGATGGTATAATGATCAAATTGAAATGTCTTATGCTTTGGTTGTGAGGTGTCTTAGGGTGTACATGTTATAAGGATGGTAATGTGCATCAATGTGCCCTACTATGATGTGATATGCAAAGTGTTAATCTCACTATTAGGAATTGTGATGAAAGGATTATTACTCCTGCAATTCTTATTGAGCTAGTATGATGATGATTATACAAGGGCTATACCCTATGACCTAAATTAAGTTATAATTGGTAAATAAAGATTAAAGACATTTCAAAAAGGGACTAGCTTAGCACCGAGTGATCTTGTATGTGAGAGGGTGACACCTTTCCACATAGGGAAGGTAGGGTTCACTACGGTTCTCACGGGTTGGATAGCCTTATGACCCAAATAGGGTGTAGAGTGATATTTCCTATGATGCCCCAAGTTCCATAACTATGTTGCCACCATAGGAATACTAGCTAGTGGATCCACCTAGAAAGCTACGTTTATGTTAGGTTTTACCTTGGCCGGTAGACCACCTTTCATCGGTGTAAGGTTTCATGACACCGGATTCCACATTAGCTCATGTGGTCTATGTCGGTTAAGGCAAGTGTCCCCTAAACTAAGATGAATGTATGAAGTATAAACTAATCGAATGTGACTTGAGGGGTTTGACTTTAGCTTAGGTAGGGGTATGACACTCTACCTATGCCTTGCACTAGTTTCCTTGATAGGAGCTTTGAGAAGTTAGTATTATGTATGTAAATGATGATATAGTTTAAATGACTTTATATGTTAAGTAAGATACTTATGAACATGGAATTGGTTATTATTGTTAAAGAAGGAATATCATATGAGATTGAAGACTATGCTATGTGAAGTGAATTGCTAATTATGAACTTTAGTAGGTTACTTGATTAAGTAGGATTATGGGACCTTGCTTGGTCATTGCACTTGTGGCTTCATAAGGATTATAGTTGGTCGGTTTGCTTTGCTATCTACATAATTTACTCTTGTTCATGTTTTGTGATGTTAATAGTTGATGATAGAGTTATATGAGAATGTGGGTTTAAGTATGATGATATGCATATGATATAGTTAACTTGTTTAGCATGATTAAGGGATTTGTTTAAATGGCATGATTGCATTAAATGTCCATTTTAGCATACTTTATTGGTATTTGTGCATATGGTCTCATACTTAGTACAGGTGGCGTACTAACCCCATTTGCTCCCTCTTTCCCAAACATTTTAGGTTTCGATCGTTGAAGTTTGATTTGAGGTGATTGGAAAGAAGACTTGGATATTCTATCATCCAAGTGATAGGTCCTCATTTTTCCGAGGATGATGCCGATATTCTCTTTACGGATTTACTTAGCTATTACGACTTTTGTATTGAATCTATCTTTCATTTGAGACAAAGTTGTATAAAGCCTATATGTGGCTTACTTTTATTGTTGTAGGGCTATGCCCAATGTTGTTATTGTCGTTTAGATGGTTTTGAGATGAGACGGATTTTACGACTCTAATTTTATCTAATATATGTGTACAAAATAAAAGTAGAAGACTAAGTAATCTTCTTATACGAACGAGTCTATGTATACTCGATATTATTATGATTATGTGTATGTAGAGGTCTATGTAAACCTCCGATTAGATATAGTTGAAAAGTGTTTAATTCTTCCGTATTTTAATCGATGAATGCAATGATCTAAGACTAAGAGGCTTGTCTTAGTCCTCAAAGAGGACGACGACGCCGGTTACGTCTAGGGGTAAACCCGGATGTGACAGTAAGACTGCCTACGTATCTCGTAAATCAAGAATCAGGTCAAACGTAGTTCATAGAAATCTAAAATTATTTTTCTTTTTATCTTAATTTTTCCTACAAAAGACATCTTTTGAGAAATGAATCAGTTCATGGTTGATAATATTTTTACTTTAATTGGTACCAACAATTTAGCATGATGCATATGAGTCATCTTCAACTAGTTTCAGACAAATTTGAGGTCAACTTTGAGTAATCACTATGATTTCAAATGGTATCTCAAACATACTTAAGTATTTACCTGAGTTAATCTTGCCTAAGTTAAGGGATAAAATTATTTATATCTTCATGTTTCAAGTGCCCTCGCAATAACTGAAGTCCTACTTTGCACAATAGAAGTGTTTTGATCTTAGGACGTTTTATACCAAAGTCAGTCACACTCGGAAAGATATTCAATGTATGAGATTGAGATACCATATGCTTGGCCCTTAGGTAAGTATCCATTGATGTGAGAATACACAAAATGGGATCAAATAGGACTTGTTATTGGCTTGTAATGTAGGTTTGGAGAAAGGTAGGATATTCATTTGTGGTAAAGTGATTATTTCCTCCTTAAAAATTGCACAACTTTCAATATTTTTTTCATTTTTTGCATTTGATCTTTGTTTTCTTGAAATCTTTTTCCCATTCATTTTTCTTTCTTTTTTTCCATTTTCTCTCCTTTCATTTTTTATTCTAGTTTTTTTTTTTGTCATTTTGCTTGAACTTGCACATACTTGGTATTTTCATATTGATATCCAACTTAGGTCTTGGTGTTGTGTATCTAATTGATAGTGCGCACATGGAGGTGAGATCTAGAAAATAGTGCATTTATGCAATAAAAATGATATATGTGAAGTTGTGGTTATTCAAATAAAAATGTTTCAGGCTCAAAATATGAGTCGTATGGATAATATGTCATTTGGTAGGCTTGAAAGACACAATCTGATAAAAGAAAGCCTATAATCATTTCCCAAGTTAAATATTTCTCACAATTTCACTTTAACCAATATTTAGGCCAAGTTCTAGATCAAAAATCATTCAATTGAATTTTATATCTAAAGCTCACCACACAATGCACGGGAAACAATGAGGTCAAATTTGTTTAACCTTAACTTTAAGTAAAATAGTTTCTCAAATATAACATAAATATATCAAGAGATACCAAAAGAAGTTTATAGGTCACAACAAAGTTTGTCCATCTTGCCAAATAATTTAACACTTTATTATTTTTCTCATACACACTTCTAAGAATGTTGGTACCAACCAAGTCAATATTTTTCTAAATAAAAAAATTCATTTTTTTTTGTTTTGCCTCAGCCTCTGTGACGAGGAATTATTTAAATTTATTTTAGGCTGGACAGAACCTCAAAATAAGGCTGCCTACGTATCTTGTTAAAGTAAGAATCAGATCTGCGTAGTTCAAAAGTATTGTAAAGATAAAATTACTTTTTATAAGAAATACTTTATTTTTTTAATTAAATTTTATTTTAAGATCACCGAACCCGAGGAGGGTTGCCTACATATCTCGTTGGAGTGAGAATCAGGTGTGCGTAGTTCGTTCAGATTGAACGATTAATTTTTTGACTTAACAAATACATTATTTTATAAGTATAATGAAATAATAATATTTTGATTTGTTGAGTATACAAAAGAAATCAAAATAAAATTTGTTCTTTCATCAAGTTGTGACAATCTTATATATATATATATATATATATATTTAAGAAGTGTGTAATAACTTTCAAAGGAGTTTTTTTTTTTGTGTGTTTTTTTTATAAATAAAATCAAAAGATAACTAAACTGGGTCAAGTTATAGAGACTTTATAAATAAATGCATTTTCATGTAACACATAAAATGAGCTAAATGGCCAAGCAAGAGAGAAATATTTTCCATGAACTAACCCAACTCTTATTTAAAGGCTTACTAAGTCAAATAATTATGCAAATGAGTGGAGCCTACTAGTGGTAACCAGGACCTAAAGGAGATAGATGTTTAGACTGGCTTCGCTATTCCGACTTCATTGCTGGTCCAACCCCGCCTAACATGTGATACTAGTAAACCCTTCACTGGGTGTCAAGACACTCCAGCTTTATCTCAAGGGAAAATAGGATGCATTCCTGCATTCCTGTGAATGTGTGTGAAGTATTTTCAGAGACTCATTAGGTGTACGCGAGAGAAAATAATTCTAGTATAGTTCAACAATATAAAAAGCAATAAATGAGTAGCAAGTAGCATATTAGGCCTTGATACGCAATATATCCAAAATAAGTAATAGAATCAAGTAAATGCTAATATAACAAAGCTCGAATTCTTGTAAGGTCCCCAGCAGAGTCGCCAGAGATGTCACACCCTTTTCGCTCGCGCGGCGTAGGGTTTTTTTCAATTTAAGTGACGGTATGGATTGAGGATTATTTATTTTTTTTAGAGTCGCCACTTGGAATTGAGTTACGGTGTTCCAAGTCACCTTTCTGTTTAATTCCTAATAAGAAGGAAATTACTCTTATTTTGGTCTGCTAACCAGAAATTCAGGTAAGAAATTCTGTTGACCGAGGGAAAGGTATTAGGCATCCCTCGAGTCCCGTGGTTCTAGCACGATCGCTTTTATTGACTTATACTTATTTTAAAATATTTTTGTATATATTATTTTTAGGTCATGACTTGTTTGCATTTTTATTGTTGAACTTTTATTTGGTCTCAAATCAGATGCATAATTGCATTCTCGACTTTGCTATTTGGAGAAATAACTGTCTTCATCTCTTAAGTTCCTCCTACCTAATAATTGTCTATAAGTGTTACTTTAAATTAATAAAAGTTATTTATATTTTTAAACAAGGTGCGTCACTGCATCCTTGAATTTTTAATGTCTCGAAAAAGATGCGTAACCGCATTTTAATCGAAATAAATATTTATTAATATGCCTAAAAACTCATCTAATCATTAAAACAAATATTTTTTCTTTATACATAAAACTAAAGAATGTAAAATAAATATAAATGTTGAGGATACAATATATATTTTTGCACTATTTCTATATCTTTTATTTTATATGTTAATATTTTATATTTTTATTACTCTTAAGTTAATGTCAAAATGAAGCGTACACTTTTACTACAACAAACATAACAATTTATTAAAATAAATCTTATTTTTGTGTGATAACGTAAAACAAAACAATTTGTTTTATTTATTTACTTATTTCTTAGCCTAGTAGAGGAGATAAGGCATTCTTACAATTTCTCACCCTTTGATCATAATTGATCAATACACCTTATTTACCAACAA
>JAJJBR010002467.1:32999-77889 GCA_022817965.1 Solanum lycopersicoides
TTAATACATATATGGCAGTAGCTATATGTACTTTAATCATATAAGAAACCATGTACAAGTCGCTACAGATTATTAGTGCAGACATTTCCATTGTTCTAGAGAATAGATAGACATAGATAATCAATCAATTTCCCTAGTCTTGATTATAAATCAAGATTCATAAATAATGTACATGTAGAGCAGTAGCCAAATAAATCGTAGCTTAAACGAGACACTACTACAATTGCCAATAAAGTCGAATTCACTATAAGTATGCTTTATACTAGGAATTCATGGAAGGTAAGTTTACATAGGTTAATCTTATTCAAACTATCATGAATTGATCCACATTGGATCCATGACATATAATTCATATTCACATTACCTTATAGGCAGTAGCTAAGGACAATTAACCATGATCAATTCATATAACAACTAACCTAACGTCAAGATTACAAGTTACTATTCCATAGACTAGAAGAACCCAGTTCAATTCATATAAGCTACATTTACTTCAATCATACAAGATTCATATACCTAATTCAAACATGATATTAAACTAGAACAGTAGACATAACCAACTTGACATGATCGAAATCCACTTTTATACAATTAAGGACCCACATTACAAAAAGGACCCACATTACAGTGATCACATTATTAACTAGTCTAGGTATGTTCCAACCTTCATACATTGATCCACATGGATTCTTCATCCTCAATTAAACATTAATTCACGTATAACTGTATATGTAACAACTTCAACGTAATAGAATCATAATTCAATAGATAACAAGTCAAGATCACAGAGCCCATGCAAGGACTAAATCGATTTAGGAAGGGACATGGGTTCATAATGCAATTGAATTCAAAATTCACGTTTGAACCAATATATTAACATCAATTCATCATGATTCAAACATGAAAAACTTTATGAGAAGGAACCCATGGATAGATTGAAGAAGAAGAACTTTGATCATATTTTTCTCTTTGAAATCTTTGAGATTAACTCTCTAGATAGAAAGATAACTAGAGATGAAGGATCACCATACCTTTATCTACATGAAGACCTCTAAAACATGGTGAATAAATCATGAAAATCCAAGCTCCAATCTGTTCTTGAGCTTCAACAACAATGGAGGTTTCTAGGGAGAAGATTTTTGGAGGGAAAGGTTCAATTTTATGAGAGGGGATTGAGAATGGGTTTTTCACGTGTTTGATCCTTTATATACACCCAAATATAGCTAAATTAATCAATTATAGTCAGTATAGGACGTGGGATGAATTTCCCATTCACCCCTTAATTAAAACAGTCACAAGACAGTGATTACAGGCCATAAACGATGGATCACAGTCTACTGGGCGTTGGTCAATCGATTGGCCGTTGTTTGGTTCAGTCGATTGGCCCTTGGCCTGATTTTGGGTTGAGACTTGCCAGGCTAAGTATCAATCGACGAGACCTCACCTACGGTCCCTTCGTTGACCAACTGGACGTCGTTTGGTCAGTTGATTGACACTGTTGTCACGACTGGAATCTAGACCCCAAATGAGACCGGCGTCGTTGACCTCTCAGAGGTCGCAGACAAGCCTACATACGTCATTCTTACTTCATCTAGGTTAATTTTAGCGGAAAATTTAAACTTTTTGTTATATTATTTCATGCTAAACATTTTAAACTTAACATCATGGGCGTTCACAAATCAACCATCTAATATAGAGATAATCAAATGAAAGAAACAGTTCATAATTGCATTAAACGTATTTTCGCCAAAGCGGCACTAATACAAAGTCTGAAATGAAAGTGGAAAGAAACAGTATTGGAACATACTCCACTAGCTAAAGCCTACATCTAAGCTAGATAATAACGGTAGACATCCTCTAAATCATGAGGGCCTACCAAGTCCGGATGAAAGCTCCACGTCCGGATAGCTGCAACGTCAACCTGTAAGCTCTAGCGTCCACCTGTGCCGGCACCTAAAAATATAGAGTTTTATGGGATTAGTACACACTTGTACTAAGTATGGGTATATGCAAGCACACACCAAGGACATCCATGAGTAAGAATAGCTCTTTCTTAACGACATGATTATGGAAAGTCAAGTCAGTGGACTTGCCAAATTGGGATTAGGAAAGTTAGTGAACTTTCCAAATTTGGATTAGGAAAGTCAGTGAGCTTTCCAAATTTGGATTAGTAAAGTTAGTGAGCTTTCCAAATTTGGATTAGGAAATTTATGCCATGAGAGTAACATGCATCATCATACTTATCATATTGCACACATCACATAACATCTTACACATAGCACATATCATATTGCATATAGCACATAATATCTTTTATAACATTCATTCATATGCCATGAGACCTTGGAATCATGGACTTGACATTATGACTTTCCAAAATGAGGGCTCAACATATGGGACCTCAACTAGGGAGTCTTCATTAGCAAACACATAGTCTGCTTCATTCATTCATACGTACTTCATTTCATTTCTTTCATAGGCTAGTGTCATTACTTGAGTCTAGCTCACCTCTTGATTATCCTATCCTAACACCTTTGGTATCGTTCATTTCTTTATGTGCATCATTTGAGGCTGGCCTCATTCATTCATTGGGAACTTTAACTTTAACCGACATAGATCATGTGAGCATCATGAAATCCAGTGTCTCCCCCACACCGAAAAGAGGTGGAATCACCGGCCAAAGTGAGCCAAAACATGCTAGCGTACATGGGAATTTAACCCCGCTAGATCCCTATATTGGCAGTATAGGTTCGAATATTAGGATATATAAGGATACCCATACCCGACATGCCGTACAGTCTCATCTCATGAGAGTTACGTGAACCTCCGCCCTTCCCGAAAGAAGGCATCACCGCTCATAGCTAGTCTATCGGTGCTCACTATAAAGTTCCATTACATTCAACTCATACATCATGGAAGCTGACTTCTAGTATGAGGACATCATCGCTCAATAGATGATTTCTCATCTCATCATTAGTATTAAGTGTGTTAATCTCAATACTTTCATTAGAGTGTTCATAGAGACTAGTCTCTTCATTAACTTCACACTCTCATAGGTGAGTACGTTTTGGTGACATTTACTTAGGCTCATTTGAGATTGCTCTCATCTTTCACATTAGCCTCTTATCATGTTCTCACCAAATTCATTAACATTAGCACATTTGCTCTTCATAATTACTCACCCCTTTTTACATGAATGTTCATTTCATCATATGCCAATGTACTTGGCCATTTAGTCTATTTTATACTCGTACTTAACCCTTCTAGGGTTACATCATTTCATTACATAATATTCATTTCATCGTATGCCATTACACTTGGCCATTTAGTGTGTTTAACACTCTTACCTAACCCTTCTAGGGTTATATCATTTCATTATATACATCTTAGGTTCACTTATTTGTAAACGTATGCTAGACTTATGGGTCTATACATACAAGCCATGAGGCTTCCTAAGATTATGTAGTACAAGACTTATGCATCTTGTATGTATGACAAGATCTCGATTTTGATCTAAGAAGGTGGCATTATTCTTGAACATTTAATTCACGTATGACTTATGTATCAATACGGAATTTCAGCAAGGGAACCCAAGTTCGAATCCCTTGGACAACACTTACATTTTTCCTTGATTTTATTTTTAGTCCTCATGACATTGGGACCCTAGATCGAGCCACAACATCAACATTTTTTTTTAGTTCCTTTTCCTTAGAAACTCTCTCCCTTGGCCGAGGGGTTGTGGGTTCGAACCCCCACAACCCCCTTTTATTTTCCTATTTATTTTCCTTGTCTACTTCGCATCAACCATGAGGTTGTGGGATCAAACCCCCACAGCCTCTCTTTATTTTTCTTTTATTCGCTTAGGACTCAGAGGTTGTGGGTTGGAACCCCCACAACCTCCTTATGTTAAATTTCATTTAAATGTTGAGTATCTATGCGTTGGCAGTGAGGTTGTGGGATCGAGCCTCCACAGCCTCACTTTATATTCTTTTATTTTCCCTTTCTCCTTTACTCTCCTTCACAGCTTTGAGGTCGTGGGTTCGATTCCCACGCCTCACATTTCCTTTCTTTTATTTTTCTTTTACTTCACTCGCTACCTGGAGTTCGTGGGTTTGATTCCCATGCCTCCCATTTTATTTTATTAATTTTTGCGCTCTACTTTTTCAGCCAGCGTACCCCATATCGATTAACCCTGACCCCATTTCTTTTATTGCGATTTTAAGGCGTTACACGGGTGAGGTCACAGGTTCGAATCCTGGTGGCCTCATCGCTTTATACTCAATTAAATTTCCAGATTTATTCCTCTACATTTAGCTTAAACTAAACTTGTAAGTTTGCTGGAAATTTAGTCATTTTTTTAGCTTATTTTCACCAACATTTTCACTTGAAATGTTAGGGAAATCCATAGATCATTTAACACTTTTTGGGGTGCATTTTCATAGATTCGTTTAGCCAAAATGTTGATACTCAAATCATCCACACTTTCATTTTAATGAACATCACGATTTACATAGGTTTATGCACGAAAAATGACAACCAAAACATTATCAAATTTGAAGCCTTAACCCGAGAACCTCATTTACAGTAACATACTTGCACACGCACACACTTGTACATAATTTTGAATACATGGTTGTCTTTCATATGATTTCAAGTACACAAAAATAATAATATTCATCACGAAAACATAACATACACCTAAATCTACCAGCAATCATACCCAACCTACGATTCATTGGGAGCTAGTGACAAGGGCATGCAAAAGGGGAAACAATCCTAGTTTTCGAATGAATAATATGAACCTTAAGGGGGTCTCTTGGGAAAGGGACCAAGAGAGAATAAAACCCATACCTTTTTGACGTTAAACCCTTGACTTTCTGCCCAAAAACTTCACCCACGAACACGTCTAAGCCTCTTCAATATCAACTCCACTCGAATGACAACCTCCCTTAGCCTAGTGTGCGATTAACGTTTGTTTTCTTGTGATTTCGTGTGAGTTCTTCAAGTCTGAAGAACTTGGTTTAGTTTTCTGCTTTTGTATCTTATTTTGGTTGAGGAATTTTGTGTAAAAGAATAAGAGAGATTGAGCGTGAGAGTGGAGAGATAAACGTGAGAGAGTGGGAGTTGTAGGAGGCTTAGGAGTCTAGTTTTAGGACTTAGTCAATAGGGTTTTGTTTATTTAATAAATATCTGATTTTTATTTTATTTTAAATCGGCTAATGAATAATAATTATTAATTAATTACATTAATTATATAGCTTAAATAAAAATCACTTTAATTCATTGCTTCCACCTACATTCGAACCCGGGTGGAGCAAGACTTCACTTCAAGAGCCCAACTTCGGCCCTCTCTCCCCAAATTTGCCCTCCACCTTATTAATTAAATAATTAATTATATATTTAGGGTAATTACGATATTACCCTTAGCCTAGAAAAAGACCATTTTACCCCTAGACCCTCCAAACCTAAGATTTCCCCTTTTTAAGTCCGGTAAAGACTCCTTCGAGTAATCTTCGTATTTGAGAGCCCTACAAGGTTGGACCCAACCTTTCCAAGATCAACTAACTCCCCAAGTTAGATGGCTTGGTTGTAGCAAGGGTTCCAATGTCTGGTTCTACGCGCATCAATCCGTGTGAACCCTGGTCTAATCATAGGCATTCTTGACACATTAAGCATTTCTTAACTTATCCATTTGTAGGGTTGTTACATTATCCCCCCCTTAGGAACATTCGTCCCTGAATGACGCTACTCTTTACTAACAATAAGTAAGTCATCTGTAGAATGTACGCATACATAGGTAATTTGGTAATTCAATACTCCCATTGGTGAATATTTGATTCACATATTAACATGATGGTGCACATACTTGAAACCCACTAGTAGTTTCACATTAATAGACTAAGGAATTCTTTCCTAAACTAGTCTCATCAAAGCATACAACATAAGTCAGCATATAAGTCATACAACAGCAACCAACATGATGACTCAAACATATTAACCTCATACTAGTGCATAAACACCATACACAGTCAAATATATGAAAGACTAATTAAGGCTACGCACCCGAGGCTTCACCAGAGGTGCCTTCTCCTGCACCCCTAGACTTGAGTGCGAAGAATCGTTGCCTCCTTGGAGCCTCTTCACTTGGACCATTAGGCTGAACGCTCTCCTTCCCTTGTTCTTTACTTCTCCTATTCGGATAATCCCTCACCATGTGACCCGGTTTGCCACAACTGTAACAAGCGTTAGTGCCAATCATACACTCTCCTCCATGTAGTTTGCCGCACTTTCTTCAAGGTGGCCTCTCCTGAGGTGTGTCTACTCCATTGTTTCTCTTAACTCTGGACTAGGAATCCCTATCATAGCAACCCTTGGATGAACTTGACTCCCCTTGGTGGGAGAGTCCCTTCTTAAACCTGGGCTTATCCCTTATTTCAGTACTACTCTTCCTAGAAAAATTCTCCTCAGCTTGCCTTGACCTGTTCCCTACCCTAGTGTGCTTCCTCTTCCTGCTTTCCTCCACTTGCTGGACATGGACCATAAGCCTAGAAAGGTCCATGCTGTCATGCAGCATAGCTACCCTACGCTCCTCCTCGAGATCCTCAGCAATCCCTCTCAAGAATCTACTCATCTCGTCTCTGCTGTTAGACACAAGAGAAGTGGCATACCTTGATAATTTCACAAATTTCAGGGAATACTCCCTGACTATCATAGATCCTTGCTTAAGGTTGATAAATTGCTCAACCTTGGCCTCCCTCATCACCCTGGGAAAGAAACTCTCCAGGAAGGCTGTCTTAAACAGCTCCCAAGTGACCGGAACTCCGCCCAAAGTTCGGCTATCCCGCCACATCTTGCACCAACTCTGTGCAACATCCTTGAGCTAATAGGAAGCCAGCTCAGCCTTCTCAATATCTGTGTCCCCCATAACTACCAAAATCTTATGCACCTCATCCACAAACTCCTGGGGTCCTCTGAAGTCTTAGACCCTGTGAAAATAGGAGGATTCATCCTCGTTAAGTCTCTCAACCTGTCAGCCATGCTACGAACCGGTGGTTTATCCCTATTAACATCCTACCGGTTGACCTGGGCAGTCATAGCTTGGGACTGCATAGTAATGGCCCGTGCCATCTAGGCCAGAGATGCCCGCGCCTCCACATCAGTCAACCCAGCTGGGTTAACCGGTGTAGTCACTCCTTCAGCTGAAGCCTGGGGTGGAACCTGATTGTCCCCAACAGCTGCACCTCCTCTCGTCTGACCAATGGTTCTCCAAGTATTCATTTTCTGAAAACAACAAAGATTGATGTTAGACACGCTCATAACACCAAGAAATTAGACATTAGGAAAAGCACGATAAGATCAGAAGAAGGGAAATTTTCCTACGCATCATGCAGTCTCTTATTCAGGATAGTTGTGCACTTCACTACCATGACTTAGAAACTACTCAATGTGGTTGATGTGAACTCATTCTTCTCGGAATTTAACCTAGTGCTCTGATACCAACTTTGTCATGACTCGAATCTAGACCCCAGACGAGATCGGCGTCGTTGACCTCTCAGAGGTTGCAGACAAGCCTACATACGTCATTCTTACTTCATTTAGGTTAATTTTAGCGGAAAATTTAAACTTTTTGTTTTCTTATTTCATGCTAAACATTTTAAACTTAACATCATGGGCGTTCAAAAATCAACAATCTAATTAGCGATAATCAAATGAAAGAAACAGTTCATAATTGCATTAAACGTATTTTTGCAAAAGAGGCACCAATACAAAGTCTGAAATGAAAGTGGAAAGAAACATAGTGGAACATACTCCACTAGCTAAAGCCTACATCTAAGCTAGATAATAACGGCAGACATCCTCGAAAGAATGAGGGCCTACCAAGTCCGGATGAAAGCTTCAAGTCCGAATAGCTGCAACGTCAACCTGTAAGATCTAGCGTCCACCTGTGCCTGCACCTAAAAATATAGAGTTTTATGGGATTAGTACACACTTGTACTAAGTATGGGTATATGCAAGCACACACCAAGGACATCCATGAGTAAGAATAGCTCTTTCTTAACGACATAATTATGGAAAGTCAAGTTAGTGGACTTGCCAAATTGGGATTAGGAAAGTTAGTGAACTTTCCAAATTTGGATTAGGAAAGTCAGTGAGCTTTCCAAATTTGGATTAGGAAAGTCAGTGAGCTTTCCAAATTTGGATTAGGAAAGTCATGGCATGAAAGTAACATGCATCATCATACTTATCATATTGCACACAACACATAACATCTTACACAGAGCACATATCATATTGCATATAGCACATAACATCTTTTATAACATTCATTCATATGCCATGAGACCTTGGAATCATGGACTTGACATTAAGACTTTCCAAAATGAGGGCTCAACATATGGGACCTCAACTAGGGAGTCTTCATTAGTAAACACAGAGTCTGCTTCATTCATTCAAACGTAGTTCATTTCATTTCTTTCATAGGCTAGTGTCATTACTTGAGTCTAGCTCACCTCTTGATTATCCTATCCTAACACCTTTGGTATCGTTCATTTCTTTATGTGCGTCATTTGAGTTTGGCCTCATTCATTCATTGGGAACTTTAAATTTAACCGACATAGATCATGTGAGCATCATGAAATCCAGTGTCTCCCCCACACCGAAAAGAGGTGGAATCATCAGCCAAAGTGACCCTAAACATGCTAGCGTACATGGGAATTTAACCCCGCCAGATCCCTATATTGGCAGTATAGGTTCAAAGACTAGGAGATATAAGGATAAGCATACCCGGCATGCCGGACAGTCTCATCTCATGAGAATTGCGTGAACCTCCGCCCTTCCCGAAAGAAGGCATCACCGCTCATAGCTAGTCTATCGGTGCTCAGTATAAAGTTCCATTACATTCAACTCATACGTCACGGAAGTTGGCTTCTAGTATGAGGACATCATAGCTCAATAGATGATTTCTCATCTCATCATTAGTATTAAGTGTGTTAATCTCAATACTTTCATTAGAGTGTTCATAGAGACTGGTCTCTTCATTAACTTCACACTCTCATAGGTGAGTACGTTTTGGTGACATTTACTTAGGCTCATTTGAGATTGCTCTCATCTTTCACATTAGCCTCTTATCATGTTCTCACCAAAATCATTAACATTAGCACATTTGCTCTTCATAATTACTCACCCCTTTTTACATGAATGTTCATTTCATCATATGCCAATGTACTTGGCCATTTAGTCTATTTTATACTCGTACTTAACCCTTCTAGGGTTACATCATTTCATTACATAATATTCATTTCATCGTATGCCATTACACTTGGCCATTTAGTGTGTTTAACACTCTTACCTAACCCTTCTAGGGTTATATCATTTCATTATATACATCTTAGGTTCACTTATTTGTAAACGTATGCTAGACTTATGGGTCTATACATACAAGCCATGAGGCTTCCTAAGATTATGTAGTACAAGACTTATGCATCTTGTATGTATGACAAGATCTCGATTTTGATCTAAGAAGGTGGCATTATTCTTGAACATTTAATTCACGTATGACTTATGTATCAATACGGAATTTCGGCAAGGGAACCCAAGTTCGAATCCCTTGGACAACACTTACATTTTTCCTTGATTTTATTTTTAGTCCTCATGACATTGGGACCCTAGATCGAGCCACAACATCAACATTTTTTTTTAGTTCCTTTTCCTTAGAAACTCTCTCCCTTGGCCGAGGGGTTGTGGGTTCGAACCCCCACAACCCTCTTTTATTTTCCTATTTATTTTCCTTGTCTACTTCGCATCAACCATGAGGTTGTGGGATCAAACCCCCACAGCCTCTCTTTATTTTTCTTTTATTCTCTTAGGACTCAGAGGTTGTGGGTTCGAACCCCCACAGCCTCCTTATGTTAAATTTCATTTAAATGTTGAGTATCTATGCGTTGGCAGTGAGGTTGTGGGATCGAGCCTCCACAACCTCACTTTATATTCTTTTATTTTCCCTTTCTCCTTTACTCTCCTTCACAGCTTTGAGGTCGTGGGTTCGATTCCCACGCCTCACATTTCCTTTCTTTTATTTTTCTTTTACTTCACTCGCTACCTGGAGGTCGTGGGTTCGATTCCCACGCCTCCCATTTTATTTTATTAATTTTTGCACTCTACTTTTTCAGGCAGCATACCCCATATCGATTCCCCCTGACGCCATTTCTTTTCTTGCGATTTTAAGTCGTTACACGGGTGAGGTCACAGGTTCGAATCCTGGTGGCCTAATCGCTTTATACTCAATTAAATTTTCAGATTTATTCCTCTACGTTTAGCCTAAACTAAACTTGTAAGTTTGCTGGAAATTTAGTCATTTTTTTAGATTATTTTCACCAACATTTTCACTTGAAATCTTAGGGAAATCCATAGATCCTTTAACACTTTTTGGGGTGCATTTTCATAGATTCGTTTAGCCAAAATATTGATTCTCAAATCAGCCACACTTCCATTTTATTGAACATCACGATTTACATAGGTTTATGCACGTAAAATGACAACCAAAACATTATCAAATTTGAAGCCTTAACCCGAGAACCTCATTTACAGTAACATACTTGCACACGCACACACTTGTACATAATTTCGAATACATGGTTGTCTTTCATACGATTTCAAGTACACAAACATAATCATATTCATCACGAAAAAATAACATACACCTAAATCTACCAGCAATCATACCCAACCTAAGATTCATTGGGAGCTAGTGACAGGGGCATGCAAAAGGGGAAACAATCCTAGTTTTCGAATGAATAATATGAACCTTAAGGGGGTGTCTTGGGAAAAGGACAAAGAGAGAAGAAAACCCATACCTTATTGACTTTAAACCTTTAACTTGCTGCCCAAAAACATCACCCACAAACACGTCTAAGCCTCCTCAATATCAACTCCACTCGAATGAATACATCCCTTAGCCTAGTGTGCGATTAACGTTTGTTTTCTTGTGATTTCATGTGAGTTATTCAAGTGTGAAAAACTTGGTTTATTTTTCTGCTTTTGTGTCTTATTTTGGCAGAGGAATTTCGTGTGAAAGAATAAGACAGATTGAGCGTGAGAGTGGAGAGATAAACGTGAGAGAGTGGGAGTTGTAGGAGGCTTAGGAGTCTAGTTTTAGGACTTAGTCAATAGAGTTTTGTTTATTTAATAAAAATCTGATTTTTATTTTATTTTAAATCAGCTAATGAATAATTATTATTAATTAATTACATTAATTGAATATCTTGAATAAAAATCACTTTAATTCATTGCTTCCACCTAGGTTCAAACCCGGGTGGAGCAAGACTTCACTTCAAGAGGCCAATTTCGGCCCTCTCTCCCCAAATTACCCCTCCATCTTATTAATTAAATAATTAATTATATATGTAGGGTAGTTACAATATTACCCTTAGCCTGGAAAAAGACCATTTTACCCCTAGACCCTCCAAACCTAATATTTCCCCTTTTTAAGTCCGGTAAAGACTCCTTCGAGTAAATCTTCGTATTCGAGAGCACTACAAGGTTGGACCCAACCTTTCCAAGCTCAACTAACTCCCCAAGTTAGTTGGCTTCAGCAAGGGTTCCGAGATCTGGTTCTACGCGCATCAATCTGTGTGAACGCTGGTCTAATCATAGGCATTCTTGACACATTAAGCATTTCTTAACTTATCCATTTTTAGGTATTACAATTGCCAAGGCAGTGTCTCGACCAGCCTTGGGTCCTTCTTGTGGGACCTTTTGCGAGGCCCTTTTGAAGTCGTTTCCAACGTAAATACAACCCTTAACAAGTTGTAGACCTTCCACATAAGTTTCACCCAAAACGAACACCTGCAACTTGTGCAAACATGCAAGGCCCCATGAAGACGTATATTAACGTCTTAAGGGCTAACTTTCGAACGTCTTGGACGTTCTTGGACGTTTGACCTCCAAACATCTCGAAACTTCATCTACTACCATTAAAAATCATTATAAATCATTTTAAGACATCATAAGCTCATTTCATACAATTTTAAGCATGCATAGACACATGAGTCACAAAGGTGACTAGTCGTCGAACGTTTTGGTCGACCCTTGATGTTTGACTTCCAATTCACCTAAAACTTTATACACTGCCTCTAAACTATATTATAAGTCGTTTTAGGACCTTAGAACCTTAAGACAAACATGTTAGGCTTTAGACATCCTAACTCATTTTGGGGGTCTTACAAGGGTGTAGGTTTTTTTCCGGCTTTATAGTTCAGGGTTTAGCATTTAAGGTCTAAATTAATGGTTTAGTATTTAATATTTGGGTTTTTGTATTTTGGGCTTAGGGTCTCGGTTTTATTGTTTAGGGTTAGGGTTAGGGTTAGGTTTATGGTCAGTTTTTTTTTAAAGTTCTTGGGTTTAGGGTTTAGGATTTGAGGTTTAATATCAATTGCTTAGTGTTTAATGTTTGGGTTTTGGTAATTTGGGCTTAGGTTTTAGGGTTTATTGTAGGGTTAGGATTAGGGTTAATATATATATTTTTAATACCCTTGGAGGGGTAGGGTCTAAGCGACACCCCCAGGTTGTAACGACCCGGATTCTTGAATCCGAATCGCCACCGGCGTCGTTGACCTCTCAGAGGTCGCAGACAAGCCTCATCTTACATTCATAACATTCATCTAGTTAAATTTGCTGAAAATTTAAAACTTTTTATAAGTATGAAGTATACATAGACTTCACATAGTTAAAACATATTTACATCATATACTAAGCTCAACATAAAGAGAACAACCATCTAACATAAGGAATCAATCAAAACTGAAGATGAATATAATATAAATAATTTGCCAAACACGTCCTTACATCAAAAGGTTCAAAATTAAATACAAAGGAAACGCTAGGGACAACATCCACTAGCTTTGTCTATATCTAAAGCTAGAATAAAGTTGTAGCATCCTCGAAATGAAGATGACCTACCAAATTGTCTAGAGAAACGCTAAAGTCCAAACCGCTGCAAGTGACGTCAATCTGCTCTCTGACCTGCGCCTATAAAAATAGTAAATAGTAGGGGGTAGTACACCACTTGTACTAAGTATGGGTGTATGCACACATACACACAAAGCTATGCATGATCAATAAAAGCTCTTCCTAAGCAACATGCCATTTCTGGAAAGTCTAGTCATTAGACTTTTCTAATTCGTTATTTGTGAATTGTGGTATGAATATGATGTATTTTAATGCATTCAAAGAACGCAACTCGTTTTCTATATGATTACAAGACATTAGTATCATCAACATAATTTTAGAATAACTCGAACGAAGATTTGAAATTTTAATCCTCCCAAACCCGAGAGCCCTTTTTCCCATACTTAATTTTATTTTCAGTCTTTTTCTTCTTCTTGTTGTGTAGTTCAATAATTCCTTTAGTTATATGTTTTGCTTACAAGTGCAATGATTCATTGTAGTCCCATACCCACAATGAATCGATGTAAGTAATCCAAGGACTAAGGAATTATTTCACTACCTTATGTGGAGTCATTCTTTACTCTAAGTATTCATAAACATTTCATAAGCCATTCTATATTGCCCATGCCATTTATTTCATTACTTTTGTGTTAGGGAAGTTATGAGGTATTTAATTAACATTGCCTTCTACTTTCCTTTATTAGCATCATATAAGAAGTCATTATAAGCCAATCTTATTTTGCTATGCCCATTATTTGCTGAAACTTCATGAGTGTAATATTGGCACTTGACATTCTTAAGCTCTTCATCATTTCTCACTTTGAACATATGTTCCATCATCATCATCATTCTCACTTTAATAGTGACATCATTAGGAATAACATCATGCGAGCTTAACATGAAATCAAGTGTCTCCCCCACATTGAAAAGAGGTGATTCACCAGTTAAATTGAATCTTAGACCATGTGAGCTACTCATGGAATCCCGTGTCTGCCCCACACATGGAAAGGGGTGATCACTGGCTAAGGCGGATCCATCTCTTGTGTTCACTCCACACTGAAAAGGAGTGGCTCATGGCTATAGTGAACCAAGAACATATCATGAGCATTAACCGACATAGATCATGTGAGATAAACATGAAATCCAGTGTCTGACCCACACCAAAAAGGGGTGGAATCACCGGCCAAAGTGAAACCGAACATTCCTAGCTCGCTTAGGTGGAAACCACTGGCTAGTTCCTATGTTGTCTAGACATAGTTCGAAGACTAGGAGATTTAGGGAGACCCATACCCACCTTGGTGGGCAGTCTCATCTTCATGAGAATTACGTAAACCTCCGCCCTTCCCGAAGGAAGCAATTACTACTCATAACTAGTCTATCGGTGATGTGCTCACTTTCATTATCTTTTTTATCTTTTAGAGTTAACTCAAGTATTGTGGAAGCTTGCTTCTAGATTGAGATTTACTTACTCTTTTGATGACTTGTCATCCTTACTTTATATTGATGAAATGTGAATTGTCCTTACATATCATCCATACTTTACATTGGTGAAATGTGAATTATCCTTACATATCACCCTTACTTTACATTGATGAAATGTGAATTTTCCTTACATATCATCCTTACTTTACAATGATGAAACATGAATTGTCCTTACATTTCATCCTTAGGTGTTAATGAGACTAGTCTCACACATTCTAACACCTTCATTCGTGAGTATTCTTTCAACGTAGTAGCTTAGGTGTAAGTAAGACTTGTCTCACTTCCTTTAACACCCCATTCTGGTCACTTACATAATTTAGACCCCTTTAATTATGTTATAACTCACGTTACTTCTTTACTTTAGTGTAGTAGCTTCATTTCATCGTTTATGGCGATCAGGACTTCTTTCAATGAGTTACATATGTCCATAGTTCATTATTGTAGAGCATGTTGGGAGTTGTCCCAATGAATGGAATGCCCTTCGTTATGGATTCATTGAATTAGTTTAGAAGTACTTGAGTTGTCATTTCATTGTTTTGGGCTACACAAGATTGGCATATGACTAGTATTGGCCTAGAAAATTTGGAAATAACTTCATAGTTAATTTATTGGCACAAGCCAAACATTCATTCAAATATAATTTCATGGAATCATTAGCCAATTCTATTACTTATTTTGGGATATAATTTCATGGATAGGGTATGTTGGGACTTGACCTATTGATTGGCATACCCTATGTTATGAATTCATTAATGTAGAGATTGGTATGAATTTTCATGTTTTGGAAGTAATATGATTAGACATATGTTTTACTAGCCAATTTGTTGGCACAAATCATAATTTTACTAGGCACTGGTCATGAGATTATCATGGAGATCTTTTTATCCAACCTTATAACATAACTTTAGGAATAACGTTTTTAAACATCTTGGACAGCATAATATGATTATTTAACGAACACAACATCATCAACAAGTCACATTAACAGTAGGTATTCACAACAAACCGTAATCATCTTCATACATACATTTTCAGACACATGTTAACATAGTATAATTCTCTTAACCAATCTTAGTTCATGACTTTAGGGTAACGTTTTTAAGACATATTGGACAGTATCGTATTAACATTTGATGACTTCAATATCTTCATAACGTCACAACAACAACAAGTCAATATTCGGCCAATACACATAAATCACCTAACACAATCACAGACGTTCTTAGCATATCATCGATTCTTAGTTTTCATGATAGTATTAACTTTACGCGACTAAACGTTTATAGGTTCATTCGATACTCATCATTCAAGAATAATACATGTTAAGAACAGCCAGCACCACATACCAACAATATGATCTCTAACCTATTCAACATTGAAAACTAAAAGGATACTAGGGACAAGGAGTTCGACGAGAACGAGAACAACCCTAGTTTCAAGATCGTTGAATTCATTGGAAAGAAAGTTCTCTTGGAGAAACGAGTCCAGGAGAGAAACCCATACCTTATGTAGAATTTAATCTACGAATACCACCTTGTACGAAACCTTGAAGAAATCCTTGAAATCGCCAAAGAGAATCAATGGAATTTTCTGTTTTTCTTTTGTTCTTTGCTTGCTGTTTTTGTGTGGCTTTTTTATGTGTTTGAACGTGATTATTAGGTGTAAGAACTGATCTTGAATTATACAACTGAGGTTTAATAAGTTAATTTAATAAACTAATTAACCAATTACCAAAACTCCCCTCCTAAGTTGACTAAACATAGGAGAACATAACACTTAGTCAAATCTGGAAATTGGTGTTGACTATGGTTTCGGTCAACATTTTGACTTTATATTAATTAATTAAATACTTAATTTAATTAATTTAGGGAACTAGGGTAAGTACTAAAGTAACCCTAAGTCATTGGAACTATAATAAACCCTTTAGGATCATCCTAGGTTAAGTACTAGGATGTTTCTTGAATTATACTAGGTTAGTGAAAGGATTTCGTTTTGATCATTTAAACCAATTAATTAAATTGCTAATTTAATTAATTAGGTGACCTAAGGTAATTACTAAAGTACCTTTAAGTCGTTAGGACCATAACCAATCCTTTGAACCATCCTAGGTTAGGTGTTGAGCTTCTCTAAAAATAAAAATAAAAAATAAAAATTACTCACACCTTATTAGTCTCTGACGACACTTGCACACATTCACAGGAATGCAGTTATGCATCCTACTTTCCCTTGAGATAAAGCTGGAGTGTCTTGGCACCTAGTGAAGGATGTTTAGTCACATATGTTAGGCGAGGTTGGACAAGCAATAAAATCGGAATAGCGCTGCTACCGATAAGTTGCCCCTCCTTGACTCGAGTTGTCCACTTGAGTAAGTCAGTCTACACACTTATCTTCTTCAGGTCCTGGTTACCACTAGTAGACTCCTCTCATTTTAATAATTTATATTTGACTTAGTGAGTCTTGAAACAAGAGTTGAGTCCGCTTAGGACAAGTATCCCTCTCTTACTTGACAATTTAGCTCATTTTATGTGCTATATGGAAGTGCATCTATTTAGAAAGTCTATAGAAGTTGACTCATTTAGTGTGATTAGTGTAGTGAAATTTTGATTTTTACAAAAAAAAAAAAATCTTCTTATAGGAGTTATTATACTTAAAAAAAAAAAAAATTTTAACTATTCAACTAAAAATTATATTTAAGTTTCTTTTGTATAATTAATTAAAAAAAATAAAATATTTCATTTTCAGACAAGTGTTAATATATAAAAAAAATTAATTAATCCGTTGAACCTGAACGAACTACGCATACCTGATTCTCAACCGAATGAGATATGTAGGCAACCCTCTTTGGGTTCAGTGATCTTTATTAAAAAAAAAAAAAATTCAAAATTTCAAAAAAAACAAGAAAGCTTTAATTTTTTATTAATAATAAGTTTTCCTTTTAGTAATTCAAAAGAAAAATAAATGATTTTAAAGATGAAAATAAAATAAAAAAACTTAGTTATTAAGTTTTAGAATAAATGCAATGGTCTTTATTCGTGCTCTCAAATCACGTTACAGATTTGATCAATGCATTATCAAATTATTTTTTAAAAAATAAAAATAAAAATAAATAAATTAATAATTAAAAAAATATCTAACCCTAACAAACTTTATCATTCATGCACATAGTTAAATTAAGGTGGTTGGTTTGTGGTTAAGCTGGCATCTCATCCCTACAATACAAGATCAAAAGAAAAAAAATTGGTCCAGAAAGATGGGAATGAGTCGGACAATGATGAGGTTCGAAATCAGATGGCCTCACAAGAACAAGAGTCGACACAAGAGTTAAGGGTATTAAGACAACATATGACAAAGATGTACGAAGCTTGAATGAGTGGACAAGCTCCACCGTCTTCAATTCATGACTATCTAAATACAAATATGTCACTCCCAAACCAAGTGTCGACAAATGATCCAATTTATCCACCTGGGTTCGGTCCCTATACTAACACATCCAACGTTGCTGAAACTTCTACGATGCGCCCTTTGAGTATACCAATGATGAGTAATCCACTCTTCGTGTCTACTGCGCCAACTAATAGCATCTCGCAACCTATATTGGAGCCAAAACCGCACAATGATCCTCCACCTAAAGTTCAATATGATCGAGATTATACCCCACAAGTGACTTTTAAAATTTCAGGCTCTTACCCACACACTCATCAGTATAGTTTCCCTGTTGAAGCTGAAAAAGCTGTTAAGAACGAGGAATATGAAGAAATGATGAGAAAAATGAAGAGCTTGGAACAGAGTATAAGAGATATGCAAGGATTGGGAGGTCACAAAAGTTTCTCATTTAATGATTTATGCATGTTTCCCCGCGTTCATCTACCCATTGGTTTTAAAACTCCAAAATTTGAGAAGTATGATGGACATGGAGATACTATAGCTCATTTAAAGAGATATTGTAATCAACTGAGAGGGGACGGAAACAAACAAGAATTGCTCATGGCTTATTTTGGGGAAAGTTTGATGGGAATTGCCTCAGAATGGTTCATAGATCAAGATACTTCTAACTGGCATACATGGGATGATTTGGCTCAATGTTTTGTTCAACATTTTCAATATAACATTGACATAGTTCCAGATCGTACTTCACTGGCCAACATGAGAAAAAATACCACCGAAAATTTCCGTGAATATGCTATAAGGTGGAGGGAGCAAGCTTCGAGGGTTAAGCCGTCAATGAAAGAGTCTGAAATGATTGATGTTTTCCTCCAAGCGCAAGAACCAGACTACTTTCATTATTTACTTACTGTTGTTGGCAAAACATTTGCCGAAGTTATTAAGATTGGTGAAATGGTGGAAAATGGCATCAAGTCTGGAAAGATTGTAAGTCAAGCTGCCTTGAAAGCCACAACGCAAGTGATTAAAAATGGATCAGGAAATCTTGGAGGAAAGAAACTGAAGGAGGATGTCGTGAATGTTGTGTCAGACACACAAAAAAGTCCAGGGGGTCCATTTTATCAATCTGCACCTCCTCAATACCATCACTATATCCCCATGCAAGATACACAATACTCTATGATCCCACCTCAGTATGCCGTCTATGGTGCACAACCACATGTAGTATCAACCAAACAATTCTCATGGCGAGCACCAACACATCAAAATGTCGTCCATCTTCTCAAACTTTCGAAACACCTATAATGTCTGTCCGAGACAGGGATTTTGGAGGAGGTCAAAAGTGCCTAGAAAAATTTCACACCAATTGGAGAGTCTTACACAAGTTTATTTAATAAGTTGAAACATTTGAAGATGATAGAGCCGATTCCTCAAAATTATGTGGACCCACATGCAGAAGTTTCAATCCTACAATACGGTGTCATATCATTCTGATCTGCTCCAGGGCACAATACTGAAGATGTCGGAATTTAAGAAGAAAGGTGGAAGAGATGATTCAAACAAAGAGATTGTGGTTCAAAATGATGACCCCCCAAATGTTACTAAGAATCCTCTACCGGAGCATAATGATGTACACTTCATCGAAATGATATGTGATGATAAAAAATATGAAATTCTTTAAATTCTCAGAAAAAAACAATTAAAATTGTTGAAGCTTCATGAGGGCTAGCGTGCAAATAGTGGCTAAAAAGTCAAGTTCGGTGATGGGAATACACTCTCTTTTCTCTAAAAAGAGAGTATTGATAGCTATTTTGTCATCATTTCTGCTATGCAATCTTTCCTTATTTTTTAGTAAGTTAGATTTTTCTATCATTTCTCTTATATGTTTGTTTGTTGAGTCTTGTCGTAATTTGGGTTATTATAGAGTTGTATCTGAAATTTAGTTTGTTGTCTGATTACTAAGTCCTTTAATCTTAATATAATTTTTTCTTGTGTCGTTTGATCTGTTTTATTTGGCTTTCCACATATGCATCTCTTTTCAATTCAATTTTTGTGACATGCTATGCAAGATGATTTGATGAGATCTTATATATCTACTCATGGAATGCATATGCCATATAAGTTCAAAAAGGAATATTCAAGAAAATGAAAAAGACTTAAACACTTTGATACATCCTTTAGTAGGGAAAAATGCATAAAGAATTGACATATGTCATTTGTTCTCAAGAAGTTATTACTCAGATGAAGATTTAAAGCTGACAAATATATACATATCCAACAATGCATACGTTGCAAAGAGATAATGTCTGATTTTCACTTCACATCTTAAAGAGTATACTTGTATTTGACATTTTTAACAATTGATATGATGAAGGCATTTCATTCTAATATCCAAACATCGTGTAATCCTTTGCTAACCCTTTTGAGCCTTAAATTTATTCTTTTTCATACCCCTCTTTTGGAATCAAAATACAGTAAAAAAAAAAGAGAAGAAGAGTCACAAATTAAAAAAAAAGAGAAAAAAAAGAAATAGAAGTTAAAAAAATAGTCGAGAAAAAAAAGTTGAAAAATAAAAAAAATCAATAACAACAAAAGAACAGACTTTCTGAACTACGTTTGACCTGATTCTTGCTTTGAAAAGATACGTAGGCAGCCTTATTATAAGGTTCGGTCCAACCAAGAAAAGAAATCTGAAAGGTCCTCATCACAAAAACTGGGGCAAAAAATAATAATAATATTATTATTTTATACTAAATAGAGTCGATTCTAAAAGTTGTAAGTCTTAACCCTGTTACCGCATTATCTTTGAGTCTTTATGACAATCCTTTCTTTGTAACCCTATCCAAAAGCCACGTTACAATCCAAATAAAGACCTTCTCATCAATTTTTAACAATGACAAGTCAAGTAAGCTTTTTGTGTTGATTATCATATAAGAAAAACTCATGTCCTTCATATGAGGAGTAAAAATGAGGGAATCTTATCGATGAAGATCCTTCAAAGTACTATAAAGCATCAATTGTCTTGAGAGAAAGTGAAAAATGAGAGAGTTTTTTTGGTGAAAATCCTCAGGGCACTATAAGACGATGATGAGTGAGAGAGATACAAAATGTGAGATTGTTGGTGAAAAACATTTTGAGGCACCACAAAGTCAAATGTGAGGCATGAATCTAGTACAAGATTGGATTATAAAAGCATGACTTCAAAAGGCTGAAAGTTTGACCAAGATAAAGTTTAGATTCATTGGATCAAGCCATTTAATCTCACATGCATGTCATGATCATTAGAATTGAGCATCACTGAAATGAGTCTCTTTTTATTTTATTTTTATTTTTATTTTTATTTTTATTTTTATTTATTTTTTCTTCAAAAGGAATAATTTTTTTATTATTATTATTATTTTGTATAGCTCAATTCCTTTTGTATTTCTTCCTTTAGTTAGTTTTCATTAAAGTATGCAGAAAATGATTTCAAAATTGCTATCATTTCTTAAACTGCTCAAAACAAAGTGTGGTAAGAACATCAAATGTGACATGATTCAAGAAATAGTGACTTTCATAGTAACTTGTCAACAATTGACAAAATTTGAGAATTTATTTGAATACAAGATTCAATGATTGTTAGAAGATGGAAACAATATGACGAATTTGAAGTTGGAAATTCTGAATAACTAGAGATGTATTTTAAGATTATCAAGGTGAGCTGAATAGCAGATGAAAACAGTCTATCTCAACCTTAAAGTAGCTTTAAACATGGCAACAACAGGAACAGTTATCCTTAAAGCCAATGCCACAAATCAACCACCATTATAAAATAACAAATGAAAATTGAAGACTCAAATTTTATAACATTATTGCAAAAAAATAAATAATAATAATAATAATAATTATTAAAATTACATGTATTTTTTTTCTCCTAGGATAAATATTTCTAGTCTGAGACATTTATTTCTCATTTTCTTCTAGGATTAACACTTCCTAGTCGGAGACGTTATTAATATGATTATTTTATTTATTCACTTATTTTCTTGTCCTAGAATAAACACTATTTAGTTTGAGGAAGTTATTTTTCATTATTTTATTATTATTATTATTATTATTATTTGTAGGATAAAAACTTTCAATTCTAAAAAAAAATAAAAAAAAATAACAAAATTAAAACTAAATTTGAAATGTTATGGTAATTATATTTGATAATTCAGAGTAGCAGGACCCTCCTAAACAATGGGAATTAGCGTAACAGACCCTCCTATACAATGGGAAGTAGATTAGCAGGACCCTCCTAAACAATGGGAATTAGCGTAGCAGACCTCCTAAACAATGGAAGTAGATTAGCAGGACCCCCTAAACAATGGGAATTAGATTAGCAGGACCCTCCTAATAAGAGAATTAGCTTAGCAGGACCCTCCTAAACAATGGAAAGTAGATTAGCAGGACCCTCCTAAACAATGGAATTAGCATAGCAGGACCTCCTAAACAATGGGAACTAGAGTAGCAGGACCTCCTAAACAATGAGAATTAGCTTAGCAGGACCCTCCTAAACAATGGGAAGTAGATTAGCAGGACCTCCTAAACAATGAGAATTGGAATAACAGGACCTCCTAAACAATGGGAATAGAGTTAAGGACCTCCTAACAATGGGAACTAGAATAGCAGGACCTCCTAAACAATGGGAACTAGAGTAGCAGGACTCCTAAACAATGGGAATTAGCTTAGCAGGACCCTCGTAAACAATGGAAGTAGATTTGCAGGACCCTCCTAAACAATGGAAATTGGAATAGCAGGACCCTCCTAAACAATGCGAATTAGAGTAGAAGGACCTCCTAAACAATGAGAACTAGAGTAGCAGGACCCTCTTAAACAATGGGAAGTAGATTAGCAGGACCCTCCTAAACAATGGGAAGTAGATTAGCAGGACCCTCCTAAACAATGGGAATGGAATAGCAGGACCTCCTAAACAATGGGAATTAGAGTAGATGGACCTTCCTAAACAATGGGAACTAGAGTAGCAGGACCCTCCTAAACAATGGGAATTAGCGTAGCAGGACCCTCCTAAACAATGGAAACTAGAATGCAGGAACCTCTAAACAATGAGAATTAGCATAACAGGACCCTCCTAAACAATGTGTTAGCGTTGCAGGACCGTCCTGAATAATGGGACGTAGTTTTAACATGACCCTCATAATGGGATTAGCAGGACCCTTCCTGGATAATGACATTTGGTAACTTTCTCCTAGGATAAACATTTCCTAGTCTAAGATGTTATTTTATTTTTCTTCTAGGATAAACATTTCCTAGTTTGAAAAAGTTATTTTTTATTTTCTCCTAGGATAAATTTTTCCTAGTCTATGTTATATTTACTTTACTAATAACCCAAAAATTTCCAGTGAAAACTGGGGCAAAAATTTTTGTTTATTTCTTTTGTTTGTGATGGTTTTCTGGTTTACTCAATCGAAACATGGATCTGAAATTCAAGAACAAAGTCTCAACTCTTTTTCAGAATGATCGATCCATGATGGTCAGAATCAACTTCTTCAATGCATGTTGCGACATGACTTCCTCACATCTTTTACTAGTCAGCTTCTGATCAAGAAAACATGCAGTCATTCAAGAGCATCTTCAAATTGTCATTTTTGAAGAATGTCAAAAGCTCCGTCTAAGTGGCAAGTTCCGCCTCCAACCAATTCAAGGTTAAAATACTCACCCCAAAATCAAGGTGATACCTTAAGTCAAGATTCAAGTGAAGACTCAAGAGAAGTTGCATAGATAGGAGCTTGTACTTTTATTTTCCATTTGACTAGTAGTTTCATTTTTATGTAAATTGGATAAGAACCGCGAATCTGGAGTCTCGATGGAACCTCACTTAACTTTCAATTTATCACCTCATCTCCTTGAACTACACGTGACCTGATTCCCTTATAACCGGGATATGTAGGCTGTCCCAAATAGGGCTCGGTCACATATTTTTCTTCAAATAAATGTTTGGTCAAAACTTGTCGCTTTGTCTACTTCTTTGTCTGAAACACTTCGTGTTCCAGTCAAAGAGGGGCAAACTGTAGACAGTAATTTTTGACCGAACATAAGGGTTTATACTATTTTTTATTTCTTAAATATTTCTTTTTAAGTTTAAGTTAGATATTTTAGTTTTGTCTTATTTTTATTAAGTTATTTTTATAGATTCGAAACAATACAAATATATCTTTTTATAATTTAAATGTAATAAATAAATAGTGTTTTTTTATATCATTTAGTTTTTTTTTAATTGGTTCTAGATAATTAATATTTATTATTTATAATTTTGATATAGTTAAATTATAAGAATATTATCCATTATCATCACATCTACCCACAACCCCACTATCACTTCCCACACTCTCACATGATCCTCTCCACTCACCCTCATACCCACATACACTCCTACATACTATATATATACACACATGAGAAAAGCAAAAGGAGGATTTTTTTTTAGCAAAAAAAAACATGAAAAAAAGAAAGAGAGGACTAGAATCACTCTCAAATTAGAAAATTTTCAGCAATAAAAAAATTAAAAACACATTCCCATTTTTTTATTACTACTTTATCTACACACAATATATATATCACTCCATACGACAAACAAAAGTTTTTTGGGTGTTCTAATTGAGGTTCAGTCAAGATTTTTGTGGTATCCAACTTTAACTTATCTCTATTAATTTATTTATGAAATCTGATGTAGTTTTATGGATTGTTTTTATAGTTTTATTTCATTCAGAATTTGATTGAAATAAAAAATATAAAATTAAGTAGATTTGATGTTATTTATTATTGTACAATTTTGATGCTCTGAATAAGTTTGTAGTTAATGTCATGTAGAATCTCATTGAATATAGAAAATTAATTAAGGTTTTAGAGTTAGTACATTGAATTTTTTTTTAGAAAAATGTTAGTTGTGATCTTTTAAAATGAATAGGTCATAACATCTTTTCTTGTCTTCATTTAAATAATAATGTTAAAGTCTGTATAACTAAGCTAAAAATAAATAAATAAATAAAACAAATTATTTTGGTTTTATGTTATCACACAAAAATAAAATTTATTCAAATAATTTGTTATTGTTTTGTTGAAGTAAAAAGTGTATGCTTAATTTTGACATTAACTTTAAGAGTAATAAAAATATAAAACATTAACATATAAAATAAAAGAGATAGAAATAATGTCAGAATTATATATTGTATCCTCAACATTTAGATTTATTTTACATTATTTAGTTTTATTTATAAAGGAAAAATATTTGTTTTAATGACTAGATTAGTTTTATGCATATTAATAAATATTTGTTTCAATTAAGAATGTGGTTACAAATCTTTTTTGAGACACTAAAAAACTCAAGGATGCGATTATGCACCTTGGTCATATTATTTTAATAAATAACTTTTATTAATTTAAATCGAAAAGTGTAAATAAAATTATTAGGTGTGATAAACTTGAGAGATGAAGACAGTTATGTCTCCAAATGTCAAAGTCAAGAATGCAGTTATGCATCTGATTGATACCAAATAAAACTTCAACAATATAAAATGCAAACAATTCATGGCCTGAAAATAATATATCCAAAAATATTTTAAAATTAGTATAAGTCAATAAAAGCGACCGTGGTAGAATCACGGGACTCGAGGGATGCCTAATACCTCTACCTCGGTCAACAGAATCCCTTACCTGAATTTCTGGTTTGCAGACCAAAATAAAGAGTTATTTCCTTTTGGTTACGGATTAAAACAAAAGGTGACTTGGAACACCATAACTCAATTCCAAGTGGCGACTCTGAAAAAAATAAAATAATCTCTTAATCAATAACGTCACATAAATTGGAAAAACTCTTCTCGCCTCCGGGCCCGCGAAAAAGGGGTGTGACATATGGTTTAGTGTTTAATGTTAGGATTTTGGTATTTTGGTCTTTAGGTTTAGGGTTTAGGGTTTAGGGTTAGGGTTAAGGATTGGTTTAGGGTTAGGGTTAGCGTTTTTTTTTTTTTTAGGTTTAGGTTTTGGGTTTAGAATTTTTTATTTATTCTATGGTTTAGTGTTTAATGTTTTGGTTTTGATATTTTGGGCTTGGGGTTTTAGGTTAATGGTTTAGGGTTAGGGTTAGGGTTAGGGTTAGGTTTGGGCTAGTTTTAGGGTTAGGCTTTAGTTTTTTTTTAGCTTTTCGAGATAGTGGTTTAGGATGGTTTAGTGTTTATTATTTTAGTTTTCGTATTTCGGATTAGTTTTTTTTTTTTGGACTTAGGGCTTAGGGTTAGTGTTAGGGTTAGAATTACGGTTAGCGTGTAGGTTTTTTTTTAGGTTTTATAGTTCAGGGTTTAGCATTTATGGTTTAAAATCTATGGTTTAATATTTAATGTGTGGGTTTTGGTATTTTTGGCTGAGGGTTTCGGGTTTATGGTTTTAGGATTAGGGTTAGGGTTAGGGTTAGGGTAAGTTTTTTTTAAAGTTATTTGGGTTTAGGGTTTAGGATTTGAGGATTAATATCAATGGTTTAATTTTAATGTTTCGTTTTTTGTATTTTGGGTTTGTGGTATAGTTAGGGTTAGGGTTAATGTTAGGGTTAGGGTTATTATTTTTTTTTTTTTTGTTTTTAGGGTTTGGGGTTAAGGATTTGAGTTGTAATATCTAAAGTTTAGTTTTTAATGTTAGGGTTTTTTTATTTGGGCTTTGGGTTTAGGGTTTAGGGTTTATGTTAGGGTTAAGGATTGGTTAGGGTTAAGGTTCGTGTTAGGGATAGGGTTAGGGTTAGTTTTTTTTTTTTTTAGGTTTTAGGTTTTAGGTTTTAGGTTTTGGGTTTTGGTATTTTGGCCTTGGGGTTTCAGGTTAATGATTTAGGGTTAGTGTTATTGTTAAGGTTAGGGTTAGGGTTTGGGTTAGTGTTAGGGTTAGGATTTATGTTTTATTTGGGTTTTCGGGTTTGTGGTTTAGGATGATTTAGTGTTTAATGTTTGTGTTCTCGTATTTTGGACTTAGGTTTTTTTTTGGACTTAGGTCTTAGGGTTTGGGTTAGTGTTACGGTTAGAATTAGGGTTAGGGTGTAGGTTGTTTTTAGGTTTTATAGTTCAGGGTTTAGCATTTATGGTTTAAAATCTATGGTTTAGTATTTAATGTTTTGGTTTTTGGTATTTTTTGCCGAGGTTTTCGGTTTATTGTTTAGGATTACGGTTAGGATTAGAGTTTTTGTTATTTTAGGTTTTTGGGTTTAGGGTTTAGTATTTGAGGTTTAATATCAATGGTTTAGTGTTTAATGTTGGATTTTTATGTATTTTGGGTTTGTGGTTTAGGGTTTATGGTAGAGTTAGGGTTAGGGTAAGGGTTAGGGTTTAGGTTTTTTTTTAGGTTTTAGGGTTTGGGGTACGAATTTGAGTTGTAATATCTACGGTTTAGTGTTTAATGTTTGGGTTTTTGTATTTTTGGCTTTTAGGTTTAGGTTTAGGGTTTAGGGTTAGGGTTAGGGTTAGGGATAGGGTTAGGGTTAGTATTTAGTTTTTTTTTAGGTTTTAAGGTTTGGGGTTAGGATTATTGGTTTAAAATCTATGGTTTAGTGTGTTAGTTATTGGGCTTTGGTATTTTGGGCTTGGGGTTTCAGGTTAATAGTTTAAGATTAGGGTTAGGGTTAATGTTAGGGTTAGGGTTTGGGTAAGGGTTAGGGTTAGGGTTGAGGATTTTTTAGGCTTTAGGGTTTGTGGTTTTGGATTTGAGGTTTAAGATATATGGTTTAGTGTTTAATGTTTGGGTTTTCGTATTTTGGACTTATGTTTTTTTTTTTGCATATAGGGTTTAGAGTTTAGGGTTTAGGGTTACGGTTAAGATTAGGGTTTAGGTTTTATGGTAAAGGGTTTAGCATTTGAGGTTGAAAATCAATGGTTTAGTATTTAATGTTTGGGTTTTGGTATTTTGGGCTTAGGGTTTCGGGTTTATGGTTTAGGGTACGGTTAGGGTTAGGGTTAGGGTTAGTTTTTTTTTTAGGTCTATGGGTTTAGGGCTTAGGATTTGAGGTTCAATATCAATGGTTTAGTGTTTAATGTTTGGGTTTTAGTATTTTGGGCTTAGGGTTTAGCGTTTATGGTAGGGTTAAGGTTAGGGTTTAGGTTATTTTTTAGGTTTTAGGGTTTAGGGGGTTTAGTGTTTAATGTTACAGTTTTTGTATTTTGGGCTTTGGGTTTAGGGTTAGGGTTAAGGATAGGCATGAGACTTCACATTGGGTGATCATCACAACCACACATGCATACCACAATAGCCTTCAAGGACATTATGACATAACATATATAATAACAATAAAGTAAACACCGCCACCATAAGTGGATCATACCACACAATACCATACAAGGCTTCATCAACTAACAATTCTATAGAAAAGTAGAGGGGATGAGCCATTCTTACCAATTCATCAACCTTTGATCATAATTGATGAATACTCATCTTTCCTCAACAATTCAAGTGTAGGGCAGTAGGTAAATGTATATTAACATGGACGAAATTATGCATAAACCACCACAAGATCATGATACTAACATGTACACTACATCACCAATTCAATAAAAAGTAGAGAGACATAGATCACATACCAATATCCCTTGCTTTGATAATCATGATCAACGTTCATAATTCATCAGAATATAATATAGTGCAGTAGCTAAGTAGATCTTAACCTAAACGAAAATCCTACTCCAATAGCCCTAGAATCGAGATCATACAAGTGTTCTATATTAATAATCAATAGAAGAAAGAAGAACATAAATCCATACTACCTAATCTTCAAGCTTTGATCCACATTGAATCCATTATATCTAATTCATAATCAATTTAAATGATAGGCAGTAGATAACAATCAATTTAACATAATTGAATCACATTATAATCCTCCTAACATCAAGATCATAAAAACCAATACATACGCTAAAACGAAAGATTGAAGCGATCATGGGTTCAACATGGAATTGGATTAAAATTCAGTTTATGATCAACATATAATAAACAATTCATCATAAGCATGCTTTTGAAATCAATTTGAGAAAGAACACATGGCTAGATTGAAAGATAGGAAGATTAATCATGAATTTTCTTTGAAAACTTTGAAAGGAACTCTCAAAATGAAAGGATATCTAGAGATGAAGGATCACCATACCTCATTAGATGAAGAAACCACTAATACATGAAGAAGAAACCATGGAAATACCATCTACAAGTTGACCTTGAGCTTCATCTCCCATGGAAGTTTTCTAGAGAGGATATTTTGGTAGAGGGAAGTCTAATTTTGAATCATTGATTGGGAATGGGGTTTTCACGTTTTTAACCAACTTAATATACCCAAAAATAACCAAATAAACCACCTAGGGTCACGTTAGGACGTGGGGTTAATTTCCCATTCACCCCTTCAATAAAACAGTGTGCAGGCAGCTTGTTGCATGCTGCATCAACGACATCCATCGATGCCCCTTAGTCCCAACGACGGTCTGTAGGTGGCCACTGTCGTTTGGGTCTTTTGCTGGTCTTTGGCTGATCCTTCTCCACGTTAAGTGTGGGACGATTCTTCCCCATCGACGGGGCGTCACCACACTTACTTGGCGTCGATTGAGGGTCGTAGGTAGACACTACCAAGCGAGTGGCTCGACAGCCTTTGGGTCCTCCTTGAGGGCCTTTTGTGGGGACCTTGGGGAGTCGTACCCGGACGTTTCCAACATAAATACACACCTTATAATATCAAGGAAATTCCATACCAGTTTTAGCATCAAAAAACACTCGCAACACATCCAAACATGCTAGGCACACTCAAGTCACATATGCACGTCTGAAGGGCTAACATTCGAACATCTTGGGCGTTCTTGGACGTTTGACTTCCAAAAGAATTCAATCATACATGCTTTAAAAAACTTAATTAACATATTAAGAAGCTTATAGACACATGTGAGTCTCTACACACCCTAACTCATTTTGGGGGTCTTACAATATCCCCCACTTGGGAACATTCGTCCTCGAATGACACTTGGAACATTTTTAAAAACATCAAGGAATTCAATGAAAGCTCACAATATTCATAACATCAGCACATAGAAGTAAATGTACCAAACTTACAAGGAACACAAACTTCAAACCATTTTTAGCACTCAATGCAACACAAGCAAGCAAAACTTTTATTCACTCACTTTCAAAGTGCATCAAAAACTTTGGCTCTTGTCATGTTCATAGGAGGAACATACTTCTCCTAATCATAACATGGTCTTTACATTTCATTTCATTAAGATCTCATTATGCAACAACATTTAACTCACACTTAGGTGTATTCAACAATACTCAAGAAACAATGAGGCACTCATACTTCATTGCACATAGACTTGAGTCAAATAGGTTGACAATGGATTCTTGTTAGTTAGGCATAATGCCATGGGGCCATACACAACCATACCATTCTTTGTCCTTCTTCTCAACACACTTACATGTCTCACGAGTTCATACCCAAGCAATGCACAAAGGTCTATTCATTTTAAATGAGCATTTCTCAACTTTTTAACCAAAGCATGCCAAACTTTCCTCTAAATGAAGTCAAAATGGTAATTCACACCACACACATCACAACAATAGGAAGTCATTTCAAAAAAATTCAATTTCTAGCATAACACTAGCTTTCATAACATGTATCAACTTGAGAAAATCTTACAATTTATAGGCACACACAAGGACACTAGCTAGACATGCCTTCATTTTTCAAGAGCGATCCTACATTCATGCTTTTCAAACCATAAAAGTCACATAATTTTCAAGAGACTCAATATTTTTCATTTTAAAGAGGCTCAATTTCTCACGAATGGCTTAGAACACCACACATTAAAAGTGACATCAACATGCTTCTAACATTAACTCATGAAGTTAAATGCACAACTAATATATAAAGATGCATAATCAACATGAGAAAACCACAATTTGATCAAGAATTCTTTTTCATGCAATTTATAATCTTCATAACATGCATACCATAGTGTCAACTAAGACATACATAACATATGGAGAACATGCAACTCATACTTTCATGCAAGACTCCCATCATGAAAAAGCTATTAGAAATTCTTTAGTTCAAGCTCAAGTAAGAATAAAAGGACTATATAGAAATATCTAAAACCTTACTACTCTCATCATCATCCCCCACTTAGGGTAAACCTAATTAAGATCAACTTAACCCAACCCCAAGAGGATTTTAAGCTTACCAACATTCATAAACATAACTTAAAAGTTATTACCAAAGGGCATTCTAAACCTTATCACCTAGGCAAATTAACCTCCACTTGGGGTAAGCCTAATCACATCATGCCTTTCAACCACAAGGTCAAGCCAAGTCAAACCCAACCTGTATACTTCTCACACAAGAAGGTTCAACATTCTTGAGGGTTTTCACTCTTAATCTCTCATCAAGGAGTCTACCAACTCAACCATCAAGGGATAATACCTCATACCTCATCATTCCTCTAAGTTAAATACCTAAAGTGAATCCATAACATTCAAGTTAGGTCATACTACCCAACAACATAAGGTCTCAACTATACCACGAATACCAAGTGCCATGACAACCTTAGGGGAAACAATAGAGGAGACATAGCCATAAGATCTCTTTCTTTTCTTTCAATACTAAGGTAAGGTAACTTCTAGGTCATTTAAGCCCATATCATCACCCTACAAAAATAAGCATGCTACCGTCACTTCTAGGATCAAGCTTATACAAAAGACTCCAATCCAAACAAGGCAACTATGAAGAACTACACATATACAAAGGGAAACATTTGAACCATTACACATAAATAAGGAAACATTCAACTATTAGACATACTGTCCATACCACACTTCCTAAAGCATTTCAAGTCTAACCCATATCACAGGACTTTCATTATAAAAAAATGTATATCAACACATCATTCAAAAAAGAGACTCATTTTAATCATAACAACTTCTTGATTTAACCATATCATGACATACATTTCTCAAGATAACATGCCATTTCACATAGATCTCATATAAAGGAACAAAGGGCATCATATCAACATAAACCAAATTTCACCATCACACAGACTCATCAAACCATAAAACCAAGATCAGCATCAAACTCACCTTTTGTCCCTCAAGCATAGAGATACCATCTCATCCAAGCAATCACATCTAAAAGACCACCGAATAAGAAATCACAAGAGAGAGATCTTATAAAGTTAAGTTCTATGGCACGACATGAGAATGATGAAGACGGGAAACTCTATCATCCTATAGACTCTCGCTCATAGATGTGTGGAGAATCAAAACCGAGATCGTGTAACACCCCATATTCTACGTGTACTAGTTCTATTTATATAACGTTTTTAAATTTCCTGGTGGTATAGTTATGGATTTGATTTCGTATGCGACTAGTGACAATAGAATAGAGTGAACTTTCCATAGACTTTGATGCGACCCAATTAAGTTGATGTCGATTGAAGTATTTAAACTTTAGATCATAAGTTGGTATTTTAGTCTAAAGTATAAAGTGACATAGTGTATATAAGTTCTATGTTATGCTAAAGTTGTTAAGGTCTAGAAATGGAATAAAATATTGAAGTTCTTGCTTGACTTCACTAAGCTAGTAGGTGAAAAGTTGGTGCATCACCTACTTTGAATTATTGACCAGCCCAAAGGACCAAGTAGGTGCATCACCTACTAAGATTCTTTTGACCATGTAATTGGTGTACACTACACATACTTGCATTAATCTGGCCCAAGTCGAATAGAAGAATAAGGGGAAAATGGACAGCTAAGGCCCAATCTTCCCAAGCCCACAAGAAATAATTTTAATGGAAAACTAGGTGCATTACCTACTTAAATGTGTGGTGCAAATTAAAGATACATGTTGGCTGCAAATGAAGCACCGGAAAGTTGGCAAAAGGGCCAATGTTCTTAAGTCCAAAAAGTCCAAATGAAAAGTCCGAGTAGGTGGCCTACGGGAAAAATTATGGCCCAAAATGAGTGAGAAAGTCGGCCAAACCAGGTACTTTAAAAGAGATTAATATCAGCTTTTTCCAACCATTTTTACGTTGACAAAAAAAAATCTGATTTCTAGATCTTTCTAGTTTCTCTCTCTTAGATTCATACATTAGCCATAAAATACCATTAGCGTTCTTGAATAATAGGTATTTCAAGCTATTGGAATGTATAATTTAAGACAAGTTAAGGAGGACAAACTTTACCTTGAAGAATCCAAGTCTTAGCAAGTGGTAGTTTTGTCCAGCAAGGTAAGCTACTGCAATTTTCTCCCTCTTGTGCTTGAGTTCATTAGGACACTTGGTATGTGTTAGTGAGTTGGAAATTGTTACTTTTACATTGTGAATATTGGGGAGGATGTTCTGGTGATTAGTGCATGTTGGTACAACCATGGTGGGGAGTCCTCTTTAAATTAAGTTATGAGATTGTTTGAGCAATTTAAAAGTAATGTTAACTCTTCAAGTGCTGGTGATCAGAAACCATGATTCATATTGCTTCTATAACATTATTATGTTTAAATATTATTTTATGTATTTTATGATAAGGGATGCGACTGTATGTGCGGGGAAGTTATGGAGACGTTGAACGACTTAAATATTGCGGGGAGTTTTGGGGGAGGACCTCATACGAAGGTTGTACAGTATATAGACGTGATTAAGGGGGAAGGGAAGAAAGGAAAACATTCGCTAGATAGATTGATACTTACTGCTTCGTTACTATTTGGGTGTGATCAAGTAGCTCAAATTGATTAATTAGCTACTAATACTAGTCTTATAACTTATTTTATTGTAGATTAGTAATATGAAAAGAGGGAGCTTAAGTCATACTTTTTGAATTGTACAGCAAGGTATGTAAGGCTATTCGATTCCATATTCCTTGGCATGAAAATCTGATACTTGTGATTAATATCAATGAAGTGAATCTCCTAATTTATATTCCTTGATAAGGAAACATAGTGGCAGCATACTATCTCTAAATAGCTAACAATATTTCCCCCTCTCCTTAGTGCATAGAACTACTTCATTATAGGTTCACTATTCTATACTTGTGTAATTATCCCCCCCCCCCCATGTGCTGGCATAGAAATGGTATTTGCAAAATCAAGTCTGGTGAATCCTGCTCTTTGTTATTTGAAGTCAATTGTGTCATTAAGATCTTAAAGTAATCTGTTCATGTTACATAACTCCTTATGTCATTGTTACTACCTCGAAATATTATTTTCATGTCTTCTACTACTAGTCTATACTTCCATATCTCAAAAATGATTATGACCACATAAAAAACCTCTCAAAAGAGTTATGATTATCCAAATAACAATCCCAAAAGAATTATGAACTGATAAACAACAATCTTAAAGATTAAAGAATCTAAGCGAAGAAATCTGTATAATTACGGGTGGAAGCCCACGGGAGAAAGCCTAGCATGGGTCGATCCCAACTGGTACATAAGGGTGGAATATCAAGGGCAAAATCCTAGAATAGGCTGATCCCTATTGGTATAGAAGGGTGGAAGCTTAGGGGCGAAAGCCTAGCATTGGCCGATCCCAATTTGTGTAATTATGAGGACCGCATCCCAGGGGTTAAAATGCCTAGCATGGGTCATCCTCTATTACCATTGATCAGCTGGTAATTTGTATCATATGTCTTGTAAATATTATAATGAACAAAAAAGTAAAGAAAAGAATGTAACATACACAATTCCTCAAGTATAAGCAAAGGTCGTCTCTATTCCTTATCTATTTGTATTTGGTTTCTTTTGATCTCCCATTTTACATATGGTCGTATTATTCCTTACATATTCAGTACATTCTTTTGTAATGACGTCCCTTATTGGGGACGCTGCTTTTCATGTCGCGTGTACAACTACTCAAAAGTAGATCTCCCCAATAGAAGCACATGATATTCAGCGGTTGTTGGTGAGCTCCAGGTTAATTCGGGGCTTTGCCAAGTATTTACTATGCATATTTAAATAGTGGTACATTCATGTATTCCAATAGAGGCTTTGTAGACTTTGTAAAGCGATCATCTGTATTCATAGTTTCATTTGACACATGCATTGGTTCAACTAGTCAACATGTGTTGTATATGAAGTTTCTCATCAGTAAGTCTATCTGCATCATAGATTACTTTCTCATCATAGGTCACTTGTAAAGTATGTGTTCATATGGTATTTGTCCGCCTCACCTAGGGTTGGGGTGTGACAGATCGAGACTCTACTAGACGTGGCAATATGAGACTTTTGGAACCTAAAATCACTTTCATAACCTCATGCTCTGATACCACGTTTGTCACGACAGGGGAGCACCCCCTAGATATAACATGGCGTACTTGACATCTTCGAGGTCTTATACAAGACCATAGCTATCATTCATCGCATTTCATTGGTAAATTTAGCAGAAAATTTAAAACTTTTCATAGCACATCATATGCTAGAAACATCACTTAAAATATATATAAAATATCATAATATATACTTAGACTCTAGGTCTCTTTGTCATCTTAGACTCAACATCATTAGATTACATTAAGGACATGGCCCTTTTAAAATAATTCATTAACTAAGCTATTACAACTTTACTTAAAACAATGACATAGGAAATCCTTGAACTTAAGGATCCCTTTCCTTGAGCTTGGGAAATACATAACAAGCTCCTCACCATAGAGACAACCTTTAAGCATCCATAACCTACACTTGTGTAAAAAAATAGAGAAGAATGGTGTTAGTACAAGAATGCACTAAGTATGACAAGCATGCAAAAACATGCATTTAAAAGGGACATTTTACTTGAAACCATGCATCATGCTTTTTTATGAAATCTTCATAAAACTTTGATACAATAGTACTATACAGTTCATATACTTCATATAAGGATATTCAATGGTCATACATCATATAAAATCACACATTGCATTTAAGGCATATTAATCGTCACTTTACAGTAAGCATACTAAATTTACAGTAAGCTCTTTTCTCCTTACAGTGAACTCCTTATTCTTTAACTCCTTTACTTCTTAACTTCCCAAGTAACCCTCTAGTAATGCTCGGTGCAATGCATCACATCAAGGCCACAAGGTGATCACTCATTAACCTTCCTAACTCAATACATGCATTCATAAAAGTATACTACATCATAGACACGTTTAGGTCAAGACTTACAATATCATTACAGTGAGCTCTAGTCATTATGCACATATACTAACTTTACTTCACATAGAACACTATAAGATCTTACTCACAATCCCAATCTAAGTCTACTAGTTCAATGCACATGAGAAGCTCCATAACCTCACACATACTTATGAAACCTATCATGAGACCACAAGCCTTAACATTCACTTCATACATTAACATGACAAGCATAGACAACTTCATTCATGCCAAGAAAGACCTACATCGTATAGTAATTAAGACCAACTTTATGCATGTAAGGATAAGACCACATCATATAGACTCATACCATGCATTTCATCACAACAAGTAGACATCACTACAATGTCATGCATAAGGAACATAAACATAGTCACATGCATTAGAACACCTTCCTAGAACTCCCTTCAAGAGCTACTTGTTCAATACATAGGTGAAGTCCAATACCCCGACCTACACTAAGCAACTTCTTTTATGTTATCCTAGTTAGGGTCCTTACTTTACTTCGATTGTCCCTTTTACTTCCACCTACACTAAGACCATGGGTGCTAACATGGAATTTGGTGTTGTAGAGCCTTACACCAATGGAATGTGCTCTACCTAGCCAATGTAGAACATTAACACATGCTAGCATACTAAGTTATATCACTTGCTAGATCATATGGGGCAAGCATAGTTTATGGAACTTTGATGCATACATGGAAATATCACTCTATGCCCTTTGGGATATGAGGCTGACCACATCGTGAGGACTATGATGAACCATACCTTCCCACATTGGGAAGGTGTCACCCCTCATCCTCAATTTCACTCGGTGCTAAGCTAAGTTCCCTTTATTTAAAAGCCATTATCATCTTTACTTTATAAAATGTAGGCTTAGGAGAGTTAACTCATCATATGCTTAGCTCATAGGTCATACATGAGAGTTCATCAACCTAAATCATGTGAGAAACTCTTTCACATGGACATAGTGTCACATCCAGGTTTACCCCCTAGACGTAACCGGCGTCGTCGTCCTCTTTCAGGACTAAGACTATCCCCTTAGTTTTTATCATTGCATTCATGAGTCAAAAATACAGAAGAATTTAAAACTTCATTCTACATTGAGGTTTACATGGACCTCTACATACACATACATATAGTTATATTGAGTATACATAGACCCTTTGTATATGAAGATTACATAGTCTTCTACTTTTATTTTACATACATATATATAACATAAAATAGACTCTCAAAGTCGTCGCATCTCATAACCATCTAAAACGATCATATCAATTTGGGCATATCCCTACATCAATACCAAGAAAACACATATAGGCTTATACAAATTGTACTCAAATGAAAGATAGAGTAAACATAAATTTCTTAAAAACTAATCAAATCCGTAGCTAGATATTGGCATCGTCCTCGAGAAATGAGGACCTACCCACTTGGATGGTAGAGAATATCCAAGCCTCCTTCAAGTCTCCTTGAACGAACCCTTAACGACCGGAATCGAAAATGTTTGGGAAAAAGGTAGAAAATGGGGTTAGTACGCCACATGTACTAAGTATGAGACAATATGCACATATAACAACAAAGCATGCTAAAAAGGGATATTTAGTTACATCATGCCATCTTACCTCTTTAAAGGCTTATGCACAATCAAAACAAACCATACCAATCATTTAGACATGTTCAACAAGTCAAAGCAAACTATATGCTTATCAACATACTTGAACCCATAATCTCATATAACTCTATCACCAAGTAATAATATCACAAGTAAGAATAAGAGTTCATCATGAAATTAGCAAAGCAAGACAATTAATCATAAATCCTCCTAAAGTCAACAAGTGCAATGATCAAGCAAAGCCCATAACCTTACTCAATCAAGTAACCCAATAAGAACCATAAATAGTAACCCACTTCACATAACATAGCTTCCAAGTACACAAAGGTTCATACTTTAGCAATAAAGAGCAATTACATGTTCATAAGCATCATCATCATCATATAAGATCATTTGCATTTGTCATCATATACATACATAATATTAACCTCCTAAAGCACCTATTAAGGCAAACTAGTGCAAGGCATAGGTAGAGTCCCATACCCCTACCTAAACTAAGTCAAACCCTTCAAGTCACTTTAGTTAGTTTATACATCATTACTTTATTTTAATTTAGGGTACACTCGACGTAACTAACATAGACCACATGAGCTAAGTGTAGAATCCGGTGTTGTAAAACCTTACACCGATGGAAGGTGGTCTACCTGCCAAGATAAAACCAAACATAAACATAGCTTTCTAGGTGGATAGACTAGCTAGTATTCCTATGGTGGATACATAGTTAAGGAACTTGGGTCCGTCTTGGAAACATCACTCTATACCCAATTTGGTTCATGATGTTATCCACCCCATGAGGACCGTAGTGAACCCTACCTTCCCTTTGTGGGAATGTGTCACCCCCTCACACACAAGATTACTTGGTGATAAGCTAAGTCACTTCTTGAAATGTCTTTAATATCGTTTTTTATCAATCATAACTTAGCATAGGTCTTAGGGTCTAGCCCTTGTATAATCATCATCATCATAGCTCAATATGAATTGCATAAATATAATCCTCTCATCACAATTCATATAAGTAAGGTCAACATATTTACATGTTCATTCATAATAAGTCACATTTGTACTTATCTGCACCCTCATAACCTTTCACCTTTATCAACCTTACAACCATACACAAGACATTTCAATTCAACAGCAAACCACCCTATCAAACCTAATCAAGTCACACTCCAATACAACATCATGGCTTAATCACAATTCACCATAAATTGAAGTAAAGTATAGGGATCATAAGACTTACCAAGTCTCCTTCACAATTCATGACCAAGGTCTTACCATCAACCCGTAACTCAACCCAATTAGGGGAGTAACATCATCACACAATGATAACCAATAAGATAAGAAGGCCAATTGCATCACTATAAAACAATTCAACACTAGAACATTGTTTAAGACAAGATACTTAGGCCAATTTAACAATATATTTCATAACCTAAATCACATCTCAAGAACTAGAATGATAGACCTATAATTCATCTTAATTTATTCATATCAACACCATATGATAGTAATCTAATCAATAACCAAGTCAATTGAATGATCACAATACAATATAGGTCAAGATCACACCCTAGGTTAGGGGTTGAGGATTATGTTCTTCAACTTAGAACAAACAATCAACAATTATCATAATAAAGTTAAAATACATTTTAATCTAAGAAATCATCAACATCTTAATTCATAACTGTCACGACCGGAATCTAGACCCCAGACGAGACCGGCGTCGTTGACCTCTCAGAGGTCGCAGACAAGCCTACTTACGTCATTCTTACTTTACATAGGTTAATTTTAGCGGAAAATTTGAAAATTTTTGTTTCTAAACATTACTTACTAAACACTTCTAATACATTCGTAATTCGTTCAACATCAACCATCTAAACATTAAGAGATAATCAAATGAAAGAAATAGTTCAATAACATAATCGTATAATTGCCAAAATGGCACCCATACATAGTCCGAATAAAATAAGAAAGAAACGCTAGTGGAACATGCTCCACTAGCTCAACTCCTAAACTAAGCTAGAACATAAACAGTAGCATCCTCGAAAGCATGAGGACCTACCAAAACCGGATGAATGTTGGACGTCCGGATAACTGCAACGATGATCCTGTAGCTCTACCGTCCACCTGTGCCTGCACCTAAAATAGTAGAGTTTGTATAGGGTTAGTACACACTTGTACTAAGTATGGGTATATGCAAGCACACACCAAGGACATGCATGAGAAATAATAGCTCTTTCCTAACAACATGATTTTTGGAAGTCAAGTCAGTGGACTTGCCAAATTGAGATTAGGAAAGTTTCCTAATTTGGATTAGGAAAGTAAGTGATCTTTCCAAATTTGGATTAGGAAAGTCAGTGAGCTTTCCAAATTTGGAATAGGAAATTTATGCCATGAGAATAACATACATAATCATACTTCTCACATTTGCACACAGCACATAACATTTACGCATAGCACATAACTTCGTTCATATCATTCATTCATATGCCATGAGACCTTGGAATCATGGACTTGACATTAAGACATCCCAGAAATGAAGGCTCAACATATGGGACCTCAACTTGGAGTCTTCGTTAGAAAACACAGAGTCTGCTTCATTCATTCATACGTACTTCATTTCATTTCGTTCATATTCCAGTGTAACCACCGGTTATACCTAGGATGTAGTTTAAGACTTTCATTAGGTTCGTTGTGCAATGACCAAGAATGACCTAATGTCATTACTTGAATCTAACTCACCTTTTGATTATCCTATCCTAACACCTTTGGTATCATTCATTTCATTATGTGCATCATTTGAGGTTGGCCTCATTCATTCATTGGGAACTTTAACTTTAACTTTAACCGACATAGATCATGTGAGAATCATGAAATCCAGTGTCTCCCCCACACCGAAAAGAGGTGGAATCACCGGCCAAAGTGACCCAATAACATGCTAGCGTACATGGGAATTTAACCCCGCCAGATCCCTATATTGACAGTATAGGTTCGAAGACTAGGAGATATAAGGAGACCCATACCCGGCAAGCCAGACAGTCTCATCTCATGAGAGTTACGTGAACCTCCGCCCTTCCCGAAAGAAGGCATCACCGCTCATAGCTAGTCTATCGGTGCTCAGTATAAAGTTCCATTTCATTCATCTCATACGTCATGGAAGCTGACTTCTAGTATGAGGACATCATAGCTCATTAGATGATTTCTCATCTCATCATTCGTATTGAGTGTGTTAAGCTCAATACTCTCATTAGAGTGTTCATAGAGACTGGTCTCTTCATTATCTTACACTCTCATAGGTGAGTACGTATTGGTAACATTTACTTAGGCTCATTTGAGATTGCTCTCATCATTTACGTTAGCCTCTTAACATGTTGTCACCACATTCATCATCATTAGCATCTTTGCTTTTCATAGTTATTCACCTCTTATTACTTGAATGTTCATTTCATCATATGCCAATTCACTTGGCCATTTGGTGTGTTTCACACCCTTACTTAATCCTTCTAGGATTTCATTATTTCATTGTTCATCTCATCATATGCCAATGCACTTGGGCATTTAGTGTATTTACACTCATACTTAACCCTTCTAGGGTTCATCATTTCATTTCATACATCTTAGGTTCACTTACTTTTGAACGTATGTTAGACTTATGAGTCTATACACACAAGCCATGAGGCTTCATTCATAGTTCGTTAAGTAATTCTTACATTCCTAAGATTATGTAGTACAAGACTTATGTATCTTTTAGTTATGCCAAGATCTTGAATTTGATCTAAGTAGGTGGCATTATTCTTGGATGATTTGTTCACGTATGACTTATGTATCAAACGGAAGTTTGGGCAAGGAACCCAAGTCTTGAATCAATTGAATGTCATTTACATTATTAATTGATTTCATTCTAATATTCATAACATTTTTAACTCTAAGTCAAATCACAATATTTATATTGAAGGCTTACTATTCTATTTTAAATTTCTCTTACATTGGCCGATGGGTTGTGGGTTCGAGTCCCCACAACCCCACCTTTTTTTTTATTATTAACATTTTATTCTCCTATTCTTTCTTAAACCAAGAGGTTGTGGGATCAAACCCCCACAACCTCTTTTATTTTTCTCTTAATTTCGTTCAAGTAAGGAGGTTGTGGGTTCGAACCCCCACAGCCTCCTTTCTTTTAATAAATTTTCGCTAAGGGCTGTGAGGTGGTGGGTTCGAACCCCCACAGCCCCATAACTATATTTTTATATTTTCTCTAAGTTAAGGGCATGTAGAGTGAGGTCATTGGATCGAACCCCCATGGCCTCACTTGTTTTATCATTTAATTTCGCGGCAGTAGCTAAGGGGTTCGAATCCCCTTAGCCCCAACATCTTTTTCTAATTTTATTTTTCCTTCTACTCATCATGAATTCTGACCGAGGGGTGGTGGGTTCGAATCCCACTCCCCTCATTAATTTTTCTCTTATTATAGCCCTTGCTCAGACCCAGGATAGAACCCCCCAGCCCTCACCCTTTGCCGTGTCTGTTTCGCCCAAGGATGAGGTCACGGGTTCAATTCCTAGTGGCCTCATTCTTTTATTTCTTTAGTAAATTTACCAAATTCATATGCATTTTTATTTAGTCTATATTAACTTGTACAATGCTGGAAATTTGTAGTTACTATTAACTCATAACATCAATGTTTTACTTAGTTCATACATTCTTTCATAATTCCACTTCAACGTATTTTTAAGTGCATCCTTTAGAGAATTTATTGGCTATCAAATTCTTATTCAAGTCAGCCACATTTCTTAATTATAAACATCACAATCTTCATGAGTTTGGGTACGTAAATTAACAAACACAACATTAGCAATTTTAAGCCTCAAGGCCGAGACTCCAAATATGGCATACATCTTTCTTAATTTCGAACACACATACATGGTTTGTCTTTTCATAAACTAACGTACATCCAACACATTAACATTTAACACAAACATCACATAATCCTAAGTCTACCAGCATTCATACCAACCTACATTCGTTGGGAGCTAATGACAGGGAGCATAAAATAGGGGAATCAACCTTAGTTTTTGAGCCGAATATACTGAGTCCTAGGGGTCTCTTGGGAAAGGGACCAAGAGTAAGAAGACCCATACCTTGTTTTGTTGTTAAATGTCCAGAATGCTGCCCAAGAACCTCTCCAAAAATCAGTCCAAACACCCACACTCACACCTCACCCGACTAGCATAGTAGTTCTGCTTAACGTTACCGGATTGTTCTCTCTTTGAGTTTCTATCTTTCAAGTTCTTGATGAACTTTTGACTTGACTTTATTTTTCTTTTGGTGATTGTTTTCTCACATTTTCAGCCAAGAAAAGAGAGTGAAAGAGAGAGAGAATCGTGCAAGAGAGAGTGGGGGAAATGGGAGATAGAAGTCTAGTAGAAGTAGGACTTTGTGGGTTTGAATTAGTCAACTCAATAATTAATCAAAATTAATAAAAATCTGATTTCTTTTTCCTAAATAAGCTAATATTAATTATTTATTAAAAATTAAGTTAACACATTAAAATAAAAGCAAGTTTAATCTTGCTTCTAGTGGGGTTCGAACCCGGGTGACCCCATTTTGCGAAAATGGGTCACTTCTGGTTGCCCCACCCGAATTTCATTATTTTTTTAACTTAATTAATTAAATAATTAATTACTCAAGGTAATTACAATATTACCCTTGGCCTGGAAAAGACCATTTTACCCTTGGACCCTCAAAACTTAAAATTTCTTCTTTTGAGTTCGGTAAAAACTCTTTCGATTAAATCTTCATTTTCGTGAGCCTCACATGGTTGGTTCCAACCTTTCCAAGCTCAATTAACTCCCCAAGTTAGTTGGCTTGGTCGTAGTAAGGGTTCTGAGGTCTGGTTCTACGCGTATCAATATGTGTGGACCTTGGTCTAATCACAAGCATTCTTGAAACACCTAAGTCTTGATCCTATTCATTTTTAGGGTTGTTACATTGTCCCCCCTTAGGAACATTCATCCCCGAATGACACTACTCTTTACTAACAATAAGTATGTCATCTATAGAACCTACGCATACATAGGTACCTCAATACTTTCACTGGTGAATATCTTATTCACATATTAACATGATGAAACACCTCCTTGAAACTTACTAGTAGTTTTACATTTTTAGACTAAAGAATTCTTCCCTAAACTAGTCTCATCAAAGGATACAACACAAAGTCAACATAAAAATCACATACATCAGCAACCAATATGATGACTTCAAACCTATTAACCTCATACTAGGGCATAAACACCATATACAGTCAAATATAGAAAGGCTAATTAAGGCTACGCACCCGAGGCTTCATCAGAAGTGCCTTCCCCTGCACCCCTGGACTTGAGTGCGAAGAATCATTGCCTCTTTGGAGCCTCTTCATTTGGGCCATTAGTCTGAACTCTCTCCTTCCCTTGTTCTCGACTTTTCCTATTCGGACAATCTTTCACCATGTGGCCCGGTTTTCCACAGCTGTAACAAGCATTAGAGCCCATCATACACTCTCCTCCATGCAGTTTGCCACACTTCCTGCAAGGTGGCCTCTCCTGAGGTGTATCTACTCCATTGTTTCTGTTAACTCTGGACTCAAAATCCCTATCATAGCGACTCTTGGATGAACTTGACTCCCCTTGGTGGGAGAGCCCCTTCTTAAACCTGGGCTGCTCACGGACGCCAAAGTTGTTCCTGTGGCCTCCATGACTGGGTCCTACCTGATCGTGAGGCCTAGGCCTCCTAGCATCACGAACACCTCTTTTTCTGCGGCTGTCCTCTACCTGCTGGACATGCACCATCAACCTGGAAAGATCCATATTATCATGGAGCATAGCAGATCGACACTCCTCCTCCAGTCTCCTTGACTCCTGTGAGGAACCTGCTCATCTCATCCCTGCTGTTAGAAACCAGGGAAGTAGCATACCTTGACAGCTTAACAAACTTCAGGGAATACTCCCTGACTGTCATGGAGCCTTGTTTGAGGTTGATGAATTCCTCAACCTTGCCTCCCTCATCTCCCTGGGAAAGAATCTCTCCAGAAATGTTGTCTTGAACAGCTCCCATGTGACTGGTCTCCAACTAAAACACGACTATCTTGCCACATCTTGCACCAAGTCTGTGAACATCCTTGAGCTGATAGGAAGCCAACTCAGCTTTCTCAACATCAGTGGCCCCATAGCAACCAGGATTTTATGCACCTCATCTACAAACTCTTGAGGATCCTCCGATGTCTTAACCCCTATGAAAATGGGAGGATTCATCTCGTGAAATCCCTCAGTC
>JAJJBR010002467.1:78889-102526 GCA_022817965.1 Solanum lycopersicoides
GAAGTCTAGTAGAAGTAGGACTTTGTGGGTTTGAATTAGTCAACTCAATAATTAATCAAAATTAATAAAATCTGATTTCTTTTCCTAAATCAGCTAATATTAATTATTTATTAAAAATTAAGTTAACACATTAAATAAAAGCAAGTTTAATCTTGCTTCTAGTGGGGTTCGAACCCGGGTGACCCCATTTTGCGAAAATGGGTCACTTCGGGTTGCCCACCCGAATTTCTTATTTTTTTTTTAACTTAATTAATTAAATAATTAATTACTCAGGGTAATTACAATATTACCCTTGGCCTGGAAAAGACCATTTTACCCTTGGACCCTCAAAACTTAAAATTTCTTCTTTTGAGTCCGGTAAAAACTCTTTCGATTAAATCTTCATTTTCGTGAGCCTCACATGGTTGGTTCCAACCTTTCCAAGCTCAATTAACTCCCCAAGTTAGTTGGCTTGGTCGTAGTAAGGGTTCTGAGGTCTGGTTCTACGCGTATCAATACGTGTGGACCTTGGTCTAATCGCAAGCATTCTTGAAACACCTAAGTCTTGATCCTATTTCATTTTTAGGGTTGTTACATTATCCCCCCTTAGGAACATTCGTCCCCGAATGACACTACTCTTTACTAACAATAAGTATGTCATCTATAGAACCTACGCATACATAGGTACCTCAATACTTTCACTGGTGAATATCTTATTCACATATTAACATGATGAAACACCTCCTTGAAACCTACTAGTAGCTTTACATTTTAGACTAAAGAATTCTTCCCTAAACTAGTCTCATCAAAGGATACAACACAAAGTCAACATAAAAATCACATACATCAGCAACCAATATGATGACTTCAAACCTATTAACCTCATACTAGGGCATAAACACCATATACAGTCAAATATATGAAAGGCTAATTAAGGCTACGCACCCGAGGCTTCATCAGAAGTGCCTTCCCCTGCACCCCTGGACTTGAGTGCGAAGAATCGTTGCCTCTTTGGAGCCTCTTCATTGGGCCATTAGTCTGAACTCTCTCCTTCCCTTGTTCTGACTTCTCCTATTCGGACAATCTTTCACCATGTGGCCCGGTTTTCCACAGCTGTAACAAGCATTAGAGCCCATCATACACTCTCCTCCATGCAGTTTGCCACACTTCCTGCAAGGTGGCCTCTCCTGAGGTGTATCTACTCCATTGTTTCTCTTAACTCTGGACTCAGAATCCCTATCATAGCGACTCTTGGATGAACTTGACTCCCCTTGGTGGAGAGCCCCTTCTTAAACCTGGGCTGCTCACGGACGCCAAAGTTGTTCCTGTGGCCTCCATGACTGGGTCCTGCCTGATTGAGGCCTAGGCCTCCTAGCATCACGAACACCTCTTTTCTGCGGCTGTCCTCTACCTGCTGGACATGCACCATCAACCTGGAAAGATCCATATTATCATGGAGCATAGCAGATCGACACTCCTCCTCCAGGTCTCCATTGATTCCTGTGAGGAACCTGCTCATCTCATCCCTGCTGTTAGAAACCAGGGAAGTAGCATACCTTGACAGCTTAACAAACTTCAGGGAATACTCCCTGACTGTCATGGGCCTTGTTTGAGGTTTGATGAATCCTCAACCTTGGCCTCCCTCATCTCCCTGGGAAGAGAATCTCTCCAGAAATGTTGTCTTGAAACAGCTCCCTGTGACTGGTACTCCAACTAAACACGGCTATCTGCCACATCTTGCACCAAGTCTGTGCAACATCCTTGAGCTGATAGGAAGCCAACTCAGCTTTCTCAACATCAGTGGCCCCCATAGCAACAGGATTTTATGCAACCTCATCTAACAAACTCTTGAGATCCTCCGATGTCTTAACCCTTGAAAATGGGAGGATTCATCCTCGTGAAATCCCTCAGTCTGTCAGCCATCTATGGACCGGTGGGTTCCCCTCTGAACATCCTGTCTGTTGACCTGGGCAGTCATAGCCTGGGCCTGTATGGTAATGGCCTGTGCCATTTGGGCCAAAGATGCCCGCACCTCAGCATCAGTCAACCCAGCTAGGTTAACTGGCATGGCCACTCCTTCAGCTGGAGCCTGGGTAAGATCCTGATTACCCCTAGCAGTTGATCCTCCTCTCCTCTGACCAAATCCTCTCCTAGTGTTCATTTCTGGAAAACAAAAAGTTTGATGTTAGACACGCTCATAACACCAAAATTCAGACATTCAGAAAGCACGATAAGATCAGAAGAAGGGAAAATTCCTACGCATCATGCAGTCTCTAATCCAGGATAGTGGTGCACTTCACTACCATGACTTAGAAACTACTCAATGTGGTTGATGTGAACTTATTATTTTCTAATTTAACCTAGTGCTCTGATACCAACTTTGTCACGACTAGGAATCTAGACCCAGACGAGATCGGCGTCGTTGACCTCTCAGAGGTCGCAGACAAACCTACTTACGTCATTCTTACTTTACATAGGTTAATTTTAGCGGAAATTTGAAACTTTTTGTTTCTAAACATTACTTACTAAACATTCTAATACATTCGTAATTCGTTCAACATCAACCATCTAAACATTAAGAGATAATCAAATGAAAGAATAGTTCAATAACATAATCGTATAATTGCCAAAATGGCACCCATACATAGTCTGAATAAAATAAGAAAGAAACGCTAGTGGAACATGCTCCACTAGCTCAACTCCTAAACTAAGCTAGAACATAAACAGTAGCATCCTCGAAAGCATGAGGACCTACCAAAAACCGGATGAATGCTGGACGTCCGGATAACTGCAGCGATGATCCTGTAGCTCTACCGTCCACCTGTGCCTGCACCTAAAATAGTAGAGTTTGTATAGGGTTAGTACACTTGTACTAAGTATGGGTATATGCAAGCACACACCAAGGACATGCATGAGAAAGAATAGCTTTTCCTAACAACATGATTTTTGGAAGTCAAGTCAGTGGACTTGCCAAATTGAGATTAGGAAAGTTTCCTAATTTGGATTAGGAAAGTAAGTGATCTTTCCAAATTTGGATTAGGAAAGTCAGTGAGCTTTCCAATTTGGAATAGGAAAGTTATGCCATGAGAATAACATACATAATCATACTTTCACATTGCACACAGCACATAACATTTACACATAGCACATAACTTCGTTCATATCATTCATTCATATGCCATGAGACCTTGGAATCATGACTTGACATTAAGACATCCCAGAAATGAAGGCTCAACATATGGGACCTCAACTGGGACTCTTCGTTAGCAAACACAGAGTCTGCTTCATTCATTCATACGTACTTCATTTCATTTCGTTCATATTCCAGTGTAACCACCGGTTATACCTAGGATGTAGTTTAAGACTTTTATTAGGTTCGTTGTGCAATGACCAAGAATGACCTAATGTCATTACTTGAATCTACCTCACCTTTTGATTATCCTATCCTAACACCTTTGGTATCATTCATTTCATTATTTGCATCATTTGAGGCTGGCCTCATTCATTCATTGGAACTTTAACTTTAACTTTAACCGACATAGATCATGTGAGCATCATGAAATCCAGTGTCTCCCCCACACCGAAAAGAGGTGGAATCACCGGCCAAAGTGACCCAATAACATGCTAGCGTACATGGGAATTTAACCCCGCCAGATCCCTATATTGGCAGTATAGGTTCGAAGACTAGGAGATATAAGGAGACCCATACCCGGCAAGCCGGACAGTCTCATCTCATGAGAGTTACGTGAACCTCCGCCCTTCCCGAAAGAAGGCATCACCGCTCATAGCTAGTCTATCGGTGCTCAGTATAAAGTTCCATTACATTCATCTCATACGTCATGGAAGCTGGCTTCTAGTATGAGGACATCATAGCTCATTAGATGATTTCTCATCTCATCATTCGTATTGAGTGTGTTAAGCTCAATACTCTCATTAGAGTGTTCATAGAGACTGGTCTCTTCATTATCTTACACTCTCATAGGTGAGTACGTATTGGTAACATTTACTTAGGCTCATTTGAGATTGCTCTCATCATTTACATTAGCCTCCTATCATGTTGTCACCACATTCATCATCATTAGCATCTTTGCTTTTCATAGTTATTCACCTCTTATTACGTGAATGTTCATTTCATCATATGCCAATGCACTTGGCCATTGGTGTGTTTCACACCCTTACTTAACCCTTCTAGGGTTTCATTATTTCATTGTTCATCTCATCATATGCCAATGCACTTGGCCATTTAGTGTATTTACACTCATACTTAACCCTTCTAGGGTTCATCATTTCATTTCATACATCTTAGGTTCACTTACTTTTGAACGTATGTTAGACTTATGAGTCTATACACACAAGCCATGAGGCTTCATTCATAGTTCGTTAAGTAATTCTTACATTCCTAAGATTATGTAGTACAAGACTTATGTATCTTGTAGTTATGCCAAGATCTTGAATTTGATCTAAGTAGGTGGCATTATTCTTGGATGATTTGTTCACGTATGACTTATGTATCAAACGGAAGTTTGGGCAAGGAACCCAAGTATTGAATCAATTGAATGTCATTTACATTATTAATTGATTTCATTCTAATATTCATAACATTTTTAACTCTAAGTCAAATCACAATATTTACATTGAAGGCTTACTATTCTATTTTAAATTTCTCTTACATTGGCCGATGGGTTGTGGGTTCGAGTCCCCACAACCCCACCTATTTTTTTATTATTAACATGTTATTCTCCTATTCTTTCTTAAACAAAGAGGTTGTGGGATCAAACCCCCACAACCTCTTTTATTTTTCTCTTAATTTCGTTCAAGTAAGGAGGTTGTGGGTTCGAACCCCCACAGCCTCCTTTGTTTTAATAAATTTTCGCTAAGGGCTGTGAGGTGGTGGGTTCGAACCCCCACAACCCCATAATTATATTTTTATATTTTCTCTAAGTTAAGGGCATGTACAGTGAGGTCATGGGATCGAACCCCCATGGCCTCACTTGTTTTATCATTTAATTTCGCGGCAGTAGCTAAGGGGTTCGAATCCCCTTAGCCCCTACATCGTTTTCTAATTTTATTTTTCCTTCTACTCTTCATGATTTCTGACCGAGGGGTGGTGGGTTCGAATCCCACTCCCCTCGTTAATTTTTCTCTTATTCTAGCCCTTGTTCAGACCCAGGATCGAACCCCCCAGCCCTCAACCTTTGCCGTGTCTGTTTCGCCCAAGGATGAGGTCACGGGTTCAATTCCTAGTGGCCTCATTCTTTATTTCTTTAGTAAATTTTCCAGATTCATATGCATTTTTATTTAGTCTATATTAACTTGTACAATGCTGGAAATTTTTAGTTACTATTAACTCATAACATCAATGTTTTACTTAGTTCATACATTCTTTCATAATTCCACTTCAACGTATTTTTAAGTGCATCCTTTAGAGAATTTATTGGCTATCAAATTCTTATTCAAGTCAGCCACATTTCTTAATTATGAACATCACAATCTTCATGAGTTTGGGTACGTAAATTAACAAACACAACATTAGCAATTTTAAGCCTCAAGGCCGAGACTCCAAATATGGCATACAACTTTCTTAATTTCGAACACACATACATGGTTTGTCTTTTCATAAACTAACGTACATCCAACACATTAACATTTAACACAAACATCACATAATCCTAAGTCTACCAGCATTCATACCAACCTACATTCGTTGGGAGCTAATGACAGGGAGCATAAAATAGGGGAATCAACCTTAGTTTTTGAGCCGAATATACTGAGTCCTAGGGGTCTCTTTGGAAAGGGATCAAGAGTAAGAAGACCCATACCTTGTTTTCTTGTTAAATGTCCAGAATGCTGCCCAAGAACCTCTCCAAAAATCAGTCCAAACACCCACACTCACACTTCACCCGACTAGCGTAGTAGTTCTGCTTAACGTTACCGGATTGTTTTCTCTTTGAGTTTCTATCTTACAAGTTCTTGATGAACTTTTGCCTTGACTTTATTTTTCTTTTGCTGATTGTTTTCTCACGTTTTCAGCCAAGAAAAGAGAGTGAAAGAGAGAGAGAATCGTGCAAGAGAGAGTGGGGGAAATGGGAGATAGAAGTCTAGTAGAAGTAGGACTTTGTGGGTTTGAATTAGTTAACTCAATAATTAATCAAAATTAATAAAAATCAGATTTCTTTTTCCTAAATCAGCTAATATTAATTATTTATTAAAAATTAAGTTAACACATTAAAATAAAAGCAAGTTTAATCTTGCTTCTAGTGGGGTTCGAACCCGGGTGACCCCATTTTGGGAAAATGGGTCACTTCGGGTTGCCCCACCCCATATTTCTTTATTTTTTAAACTTAATTAATTAAATAATTAATTACTCAGGGTAATTACAATATTACCCTTGGCCTGGAAAAGACCATTTTACCCTTGGACCCTCAAAACTTAAAATTTCTTCTTTTGAGTCCGGTAAAAACTCTTTCGATTAAATCTTCATTTTCGTGAGCCTCACATGGTTGGTTCCAACCTTTCCAAGCTCAATTAACTCCCCAAGTTAGTTGGCTTGGTCGTAGTAAGGGTTCTGAGGTCTGGTTCTACGCGTATCAATACGTGTGGACCTTGGTCTAATCCCAAGCATTCTTGAAACAATTAAGTCTTGATCCTATTCATTTTTAGGGTTGTTACAATAACTTCAATTTCGAGATTAGATGAAACCCACTTGAAAACTCAAGTTTTTGAAATACTCTGAATGAACCCTTTGAGGAAAGAGGTCTCAAAGGTGAATAGATCCCATACCTGAATTTTTTAACAAGGATTTGAAGATGAAATCGTATTCCATCCCCAAAAGCCCTTCCTTAGCTTAGTCTTCAATGATGTCTTCCTATAGAGAGAAAGAAGAGAGAAGGTAGAGGAATTGTTTTTGGAGTTCTAATGAGTTTAATGGGGTTGGGTACTTTATATGGGATGTTAACTAAATTAATTAAGCCCACTTAATCCCCTAATTAACACCTAATCCCTTAACTAATTAAATGAACCTAATTAAAAATGTGCAGGAAAATCAGGACCCTCACAGACGGAACACCGTTGACGGGCCGTCTGTGAGTCGACGGTTGGCCCCCCTCCGTCCTGCACAACCGTCCTCTTGGTCAGAGACTGGTGGAGGCGAGGGTCTTCCCATTTTGGCTAAGTGTGGGATGATGGCTGGCATCGATGCCCCGTCGATCCACTCACAGCCGTTGACTGCATTTCGTTGGTACACACTGCCAAGGCAGTGTTATCTCTAACACACAAGGGTCCTCTTCAAGGGCCCTTGGTTGGTCCTTGGGGAGTCGTACCTTGGTGTTTCGACCATGAATTAACTTAAACACCTATTAGCTACCCTTTCACCATTTTTCATGAATTTCCGACTCCTAAAAGCTAGTCAAATAGGCTAAGGCACGCTAGCACCTCTTTGAACCAATTTCCGAACGTCATGGACGTTCTTGGATGTTTTGGTTTCTAAACTTCCTAAATGACCTATATTCCTTAAAATACCCCCAAAATAGTGTCTATACTTTATGACACCTATTCTAGGCTTTACGATACGTCTTTGATTTTTGAAGTGTTACATTCCCCCCCCCCCTTTAGGAACATTCATCCCCGAATGACACTAAAATTCTTTTTTAGCAGCACAACCAACATTAATGCAATAGAACATAATACATATCATTTCAGTCAAATCTATTCAAAACTTCAATTACCAAATATGGGACTCAAACATTACTTCATGAGGCATTTCCTTCTCACAACAACAATATGAGCTCAACATGATATACATGAGTCAATTAGAATCAAGTCCAGCTTATCAACATGCCATATATTATTTCATAGAGACTCACCATGTCAAAATGCACTACATAACTCAAAACAAGCCAAAAGCAAAAATTTTAAATTCAAGGCACTATTCACTATAACTTCACTCTGAAGAATTCAAGAATGCACATTTAGCAAAACTTCACCCAAAAACTAAGAAACTTTAATTTATAGTCATATTTACATTATTAAAAAGAATGACTAACCTTAATTATAAAAAATATGGGGGTAATGGGACTTCATGTCGGCCTCGGCCTCCCATGTTGCACCCTCAACTAGGTGATTTTTCCATAACACCTTTACGGATACCACCTCTTTGTTTCTTAACCTTTGCACTTGACTATCAAGAATTTGAACCGAAACCTTCTCATAAGAGAGGTTATCCTTGACACCAAGACCCTCAATAGGAATAATGTACTCGGGATCACCGACACACTTCTTTAGCATAGAAACATGGAAAACCAGATGAACTGAAGCCAATTAACTAGGCAAGCTCAACTCATAGGCAACCTTACCAACCCTTTGAAAGATTTCATAGGGACCCACATAACGAGGACTTAACTTCCCTTTCTTGATAAATCTAACAACCCCCTTCATAGGTGAAATTTTCAAATACACCTTATCACCTTCTTTAAACTCAAGATCCCTCATCCTATGTTCGGCATAAGACTTTTGCCGACTATAGGCCGTTTGGAAGCGATTTCTTATAATATTAACTTTTTCCAAAGTTTTATAAATCAAATCGGGACCAAGAATCGAAGACTTACCGACTTCAAACCACCCAATAGGAGATCTACACCTCCTACCATACAAGTCTTCATAGGGAGCCGTGGAAATGGATGAATGGAAACTATTATTATAAGAAAACTCTACAAAAGGCAAATGCTTATACAAACTCCCTTTGAAATCGATGACACAATATCTAAGTATATCCTCAAGGGTTTGAATAGTACATTCCGCTTGACCATCAATTTGGGGATGAAAAGCGGTACTCCACTTCACCTTAGTACCCAACCCTTCTTGAAACAACCTCTAAAACATAGATGTGAATTGTGCACCCCTATCCGATATGATGGATAACAGAATACCATGGAGACACACAATCTCATCCATGAAGATCTTAACATAATCTTCCGCCGGATAAGTAGACTTGACGGGAATAAAGTGAGCAGACTTGGTCAACCTATCAACCACCACCCATATGGAATCATATTGCTTTTGGGTCTTACCAAACCTACCACAAAATCCATATTGATGTCTTCCCACTTCCAAGTAGGGATTCTGATTTCTTGTAGTAAGCCACCCGACTTTAGATGTTCCGCCTTCACTTGTTGGCAATTTGGACACTTAGCAACAAATTCCGCTATGTCTTTCTTCAAACCTTCCCACCAATAAGTTTCCTTAAGGTCATGGTACATATTTGTGGCGCCCGGATGAATGGAGTAGCGGGACCCATGGGCTTCCACAAGGATCCGGTCCCTCAACCCATCTACCTCGGGAACACACAATCTCCCTTGGTACCTCAAAACACCATCCCCTCCTAAGGAGAATTATTCATTTAGATTACCCAGGACCGACTCTCTCAATTCCATAAATGGTTGATCAAGGTGTTGTTTGGACTTCACCTCAACCACCAAAGATCACTCGGAGTTGTGTCGAACTCTCACACCACCATTTGGAGAATGTTCTAACCTCACACCCAACCTAGCCAACCTATGAACATCTTTGACTAGGTCTTTCTAGGCTTCATCTATGTGAGAAACACTACCCATAGTCATACGACTTAAGGCATCCGCAACCACATTGGCCTTGACGGGGTGATATAGGACACTCATGTCGTAATCTTTCAACAATTCTAACCACCTTCTTTGTCGAAGATTTAACTCTTTTTTGGGTAAACACATATTGGAGATTTTGATGGTCGGTGAAGACATCGACATGAACACCATACATGTAATGCCTCCATATCTTTAAGGCAAACACCATGGCCTCTTAATCAAGGTCGTGAGTTGGATAGTTTCTCTCATGAACCTTCAGTTGCCTAGAAGCATAGGCAATCACTTATCCATGTTGAATAAGCACACACCCCAAACCCACACAGGATGTATCACAATACACAACGAAACCCTTTGTTCCCTTCTATAAAGTCAACACCGAAGCGGAGGTAATCCTATCTTTAAAGATTTGGGAGCTCTTTTCACATGCCTCCGACCACTGAAACTTTTTACTCTTTTGGGTCAACGTAGTCAAGGGATATGCTATGGACGCAAAACCATCCACAAACCTCCGATAGCAACCCGCTAGAACCAAGAAACTCCTAATGTTGGTTGGAGTCAATGGCCTAGGCGAACTTCTCACCGCCCCCGTCTTTCTTGGATCTACCTCAACTCCTTCACTAGAGATGATGTGACCAAGAAATGTTACCGACCATAACCAAAACTCACATTTGCTATACTTGGCAAACAACCGATGTTCTTTAAGGGTTTGCAATACCACCCTCAAATGACCAATATGATCACTCTCATATTTTGAATATACCAAGATGTCGACAATGACAAATGAATCTAGCTAACTTCGAAACACCCTATTCATTAGGTCCATAAACGTCGCCGGAGCATTAGTGAGACCAAAGGACATAACTAAGAACTCATAGTGGGCATATATAGTCGAAATGTCGTCTTTGATACATCCTCACCTCCCACCCTAAGTTGGTGATACCCGGATCTCAGGTCAATTTTTGAAAAGTAGCTCGCCCCTTGGAGTTGATCAAACAAATCGTCAATCCGAGGGAGAGGATACTTATTCTTAATTGTGACCTTGTTGAGTTGGCGGTAGTTAATACACATTCTCAAGGATCCATCTTTCTTCTTTAAAAACATAATCAGAGCACCCCATGGCGATATACTAGGCCTTATGAAACCCTTGTCTAGTAAATCTTTGAGTTGTGCCTTCAACTCTTTCAATTCGGACGGAGCCATCTGGTAAAGAGAAATTGAAATGGGGTTTGTTTTCGGTAGCAAATCGATACCAAAATATATTTCCCATTCGGGAGAAATACCGGGAAGGTCATCAGGAAAGACCTTCAAAAATTCACTCACTACTAGGACTCACTCAATGGGAGGAATTTTGGAGTCAAGGTCTTGGACTCTCACTATATGATATAGACAACCTTTGGAGATCATTTTGCAAGATTTTAGACAAGAAATGATACGACCTCTAGGAATAGAACTTCCACCCTTCCACTCAACAACGGGTTCATTTGGGAAATTAAACCTCACCACCGTTGTTCTACAATCAATAGTGGCAAAACAAGAGAGCAACCAATCCATACCCAAAATGATATCAAAATCAAGAATATCTAGTTCTACTAGATCTATATTAGAAACTCTATTGGTTAACATGATAGGACAATTTCTATATATCCTCCTTTCAACTACCGACTCACCCACCGGAGTAGATACTAAAAAGGGGTCATGCAAGGTATCGGGTAAAGTATCAAACTTTTTAGCTACTAGAGGGGTAACAAATGATAAAGTAGCTCTGGGATCAAGTAAGGCATATACATCAAGAGAGAAGACTTTTAACATACCGGTCACCACGTTGGGAGAAGTATCTTGCTCACCCCTAGAGCGGAGCGCATAGAAGCAGTTCTTCTTTGGAGCCTCATTTGAACCACTTTCTTGAGCTTGACCACTCTTGTCTTGGACCTTCACATTAGGGAAATCTCGAACCTTGTACCCAACTTTCCCACAACCAAATCACTTATCCATCCCTATGAGGCAAGCAGCATAATGCTTCTTTCCACACTCACCACATGTTGGCTTCTCATTAGGTGAACTTTTACCTCTTACCTTCTTAGGCTTAGGGTTTGCACCATTTTCATTATGAGCCTTAGGCAAATTTGTTTGAACTTGACTTGAGAACCTCTTTTTGAACCTAGGCTTTTCTTGGATCTCAAGCCTATTCTTTGAAGAACTACCATCATAAGATCTTGCCTTTTTTGCGTCTCTACTTTTCTTCCTAGCCCTTGCCTCCTCCACTTCTCTAGCATGCACCATAAGACGAGAGATGTTCATGTTGTCATGTAGCATAGCCGAATAACATTCCTTTTGCAAGTCTTCCGACACTCTGTCACAAAATGGCTCATTTAATCTCTAGGATCGAAACCCATGAAGGAACATATTTTGACAATTGATTAAATATCATGGAGTATTCAAGCACACTCATACCTCCTTGACGAAGGTTGATAAACTCCGCCACTTTAGCATCCCTCATCTCCCTAGGAAAGAACCGATAAAGAAATGCCTTCTTGAAGATCTCCCAAGTCACCAGTCCACCCTTAAGAGGCCTATTGTCCCTCCATTGCACATACCAAGTTTGATCCACATGTTTTAGTTGATAAGTGGCCACCTCGACCTTCTCACTAGAAGACAACCCCATAGCAAAGAGTATCTTGTAGACTTCATCAATGAATTCTTGAGGGTCTTCTTCAACCTTAGACTCGTAGAAAGTGGGAGGATTCATCCTAGTGAATTCCCTTAGACGGGATGCCATGGTAGTGACTTGTTGATGAGCTCGGGGTACGACCTCCCGATTAGCTTGGGCAGTCATAGCTTGGGCTTGAATAGTAGCGGATTGAGCTTGAGTATTAATGGATTGAGCCATTTGGATAAGGATAGCCCTTATTTCACCTTCCTCCAAAGGTGGAGGATTGGCCGGAACTTGTTCAACATTATCATATTCTTCAAGAGGAGGATCCTCATTACCATGGGGAGAAGCTCCCGCATTAGAAACCTCTTCCTCAAGTCTTCGACCCTCATTCCTACGAGTATTCATTGCCTATAACCAAAATATAAGGTTTAGGTAAAAGCATACAATAGTTACTCTAGAGGCACGATATTGGATTTCCAAGAAAAGAGATAGATTCCTAAGCATCATATATATTCCTATCCATAAGTGTGGCGCGCTTCACAATTATGATCACGAATCTACATAGACGTGGTTGAGAGAGATGTCATTATCAAGGATACTTAACCTCATGCTCTGATACCAAGTTTGTCACATCCGGGTTTACCCCCTAGACGTAACCAGCGTCGTCGTCCTCTTTGAGGACTAACAGTAGCCCCTTAGTTTTCATCATTGCATTCATGAGTCAAAAATATGGAAGAATTTAAAACTTTTATTGATTCTTTGTTGAGGTTTACATAGACCTCTACATACACATACATATAGTCATATCGAGTAGACATAGACCCTTCGTATATGAACATTACATAGTCTTCTACTTTTATTTCACATACATATATATAACATAAAATAGAGTCTCAAAGTCGTCTCATATCATAACCATCTAAAAGGATCATATCAATTTGGGCATAGCCTTAAATCAATACCAAGAAGCCACATATAGGCTTATAGAAATTGTACTCAAATGAAAGATAGAGTAAACATAAGTGTCTTAAGAACTAATCAAATCCATAGCTATATATTGACATCGTCCTCGATAAATGAGGACCTACCCATTTGGATGGTAGAAAATATCCAAGACTCCTTCAATTTGCCTCGAAAGAACCCTTAACGACCGAAACCTAAAATGTTTTGGAAAAGGGAGAAAATGGGGTTCGTACGCCACATGTACTAAGTATGAGACCATATTCACATATAACAACAAAGCATTCTAAAAAGGGACATTTAGTTAAATCATGCCATATTACCTCTTTAAAGGCTTATGCACAATCAAAAGAAACCATACCAATCATTTAGACATGTTCAATAAGTCAAACCAAACTATATGCATATCAACATACTTGAACCCATAATCTCATATAACTCTATCACCAAGTAACAACATCACAAGTATGAATAAAGGTTCATCATGAAAGTAGCAAAGCAAGACAACTAATCATAAATCATTATAAAGTCAACAAGTGCAATGATCAAGCAAATCCCATAACCTTACTCAATCAAGTAACCCAATAAGAACCACAAATAGTAACCCACTTCACATAACATAGCTTCCAAGTACACAAAGGTTCATACTTTAGCAATAAAAACCAACTACATGTTCATAAGCATCATCATCATCATATAAGATCATTTGAATTTGTCATCATATACATACATAATATTAACCTCCTAAAGCTACTATTAAGGCAAACTACTGCAAGGCATAGGTAGAGTCCCATACCCCTACATAGGCTAAGTCAAACCCTTCAAGTCACTTTAGTTAGTTTATACATCAATACTTCATTTTAGTTTAGGGAACACTCGCCTTAATCGACGTAGACCACATGAGCTAAATGTGGAATCCGGTGTTGTAAAATCTTACACAGATGGAAGGTGGTCTAGCGGCCAAGATAAAACCAAACATAAACCTAGCTTTCTAGGTGGATCCACTAGCTAGTATTCCTATTGTGGCAACATAGTTAAGGAGCTTGGGTCCGTCTTGGAAACATCACTCTAAACCCTATTTGGGTCATTAGGCTATCCACCCCGTGAGGACCGTAGTGAACCTACCTTCCCTATGTGGGAAAGTCACCCCCTCACACACAAGATCACTCGGTGCTAAGCTAAGTCCCTTCTTGAAATGTCTTTAATGTCATTGTTTATCAATAATAACTTAGTTTAGGTCTTAGGGTCTAGCCCTTGTATAATTGTCATCATCATAGATCAAAATGAATTGCATGAATATAATCCTCTCATCACAATTCATATAAGTAAGGACAACACATTTACATGTTCATTCATAATAAGGCACATTGGTAGTTATCTACACCCTCATAACCTTTAACCTTAATCAACCTTACAACCATACACAAGGCATTTCAATTCAATATTATACCACCCTATCAAACCTAATCAAGTCACACTCCAATACAACATCATAGCTTAATCACAATTCACCATAAATTGAAGTAAATTATAGGGATCATAAGACTTACCAGGTCTCCTTCTCAATTCATGACCAAGGTCTTACCATCAAACCATAACTCAACCCAATTATGGGAGTAACATCATCTCATAATGATAACCAATAACATAACAAGGCCAATTGCATGACTATAACACAATTTAACACTCGATCATAGTTTAAGACCAGATACTTAGGCCAATTTCATAATATATTTCATAACCTAAATCACATCTCAAGAACTATTATGATAGACCTATAATTCATCTTAATGTATTCATAACAACACCATAGGATAGTAATCTAACCAATAACCAAGTCAATTGAATGATTATAATACAATATAGGTCAAGATCACACCCTAGGGTTAGGGGTTGAGGATCATGTTGTTCAACTTACAATAAACCATTAACAATTATCATAATCAAGTTAAAATACATGTTAATTTATTCAATATAACCTAAAGAAATTATCAACAATTTAATTCATAACTTCAATTTCTAGATTAGATGAAACCCACTTGAAAACTCAAGTTTTAGAAATACTTTGAATGAACTCTTCGAGGAAAGAGGTCTCAAAGGTGAATAGATCTCATACTTTAATGTTTTAACAAGGATTTGAAGATGAAATCGTCCATTTCCATCCCCCAAAGCCATACCTTAGCTTAGTCTTCAATGGTGTCTTCTAATAGAGAGAAAGAAGAGACAAGGGCACTACACCATTTTAGGCCTATGGCCACCCAGTGAAGTGTAGTCTAAACTAGAAAAAAGTGTGGCCTTTGATAAAAGGCTACACTTTTGGACTTTAAGCAACACTTTTCCAGGGGTGCCCAATTGCAGCGTTACCTTAGAGTTTAGGCAACACTTTTCAAGTGTTGCCTTATCAGCTACGCTTAAAAGCGTAGCCTAAAAGGCGAAATGGCCATGCTTTTACGTACCTCAAATAGCAACATTTCTATCTCATACAACTACACTTTTAAGCGTGACTTTAGCTTCCTTATTGCGCACAATTTGTAAGTGTTGCCTTTTCTATCTAATGTATGGCAACAATTATAAAGTGTTGTCTTTTCTATCTAATGTATGATAACACTTTGAAGTGTAGTCCTTGCCTATGTCCATACCAAAATTTAAAGTCCTATGGTAACACTTTTAAGTGTAGTCAAATCATTTTGGCTATAAAATATTTATATGCCACAATTTCTAATTAAAAAACACCAATATTATTTTTCAATAAATAATATCAAACATCAAATTTAATATTTCTATAAGAAAAAAATAAGTTAAATATTTTTATATTTATTATTAACCGAACAAAGTGTTAAATCATGATTATAGTTTTATCTTGTAAAAAATAAGCAAACAGAAATTATACTCCATCATTGGATATGACATACTACTTTCGGCTTAAATAAACTAAAACTTAAAACATGTGATAACTATAGGGGGTATGCAACACCTAAGCCAGCTCAGTAAGTACTACTTCAAGATGTGCCTCCGTTCTTTTCCTTTGGTTTCAATCATTTTCGGCAAACATAATGTTGCTTGGTGAATCTGCAGACAAATGAAGTGGGGGAAAAGTGAGTAAATAATCAAAATCTGAAGTGTGATAGCTACTTTGAGTATCAAAGATCAAACCAAAGGATAAGAATGACGACATACCTTTGAGTCATATAACTTCACAGGCCAGTTTTCATATCCACATCACACACAACATAATTCAATTTCCACTTTCGAATGTGAAAGAGTAATTGAAGGAATGGGACGAAGTGTGAGTGAGAGTGCATAGGGTGAAAATAATGGTGAATTCTTTCAGGCATGTTAGAGCATACCTCATGGAGAAAGCAATGATAACGTTCGCAATCATAAGGTAAAGCAACATGAAGAGGCAATAAGAATGAACAATCATATGACACGTGAATCAAGAATGAGAATTGATGGTTATAATGAATTGATGTCCAGGGTATTACAAATAGTTGAGCAACAAGTTATGCAACCTACACAAAGAACTACAAGCTATCTATATATTACTAATATCAACATAAGAATTTTTCAATGAAAGATGCAGTATCACATTTTCACAAAACTTTTGGGACATAGAGTTATCTAAAGGAAAACACAAAGTATCATTAAAGTATGTTGACAATTCATAACAATGGGGTTGGCTAACAATAAAATTGAATTCCATGACATACAAACGCAATATAACAGATCTAGTCATAGAGAACTCAAGACATAATCTCGGATTTACAGCAAAAATGAACATTAGGTCAGCTTATCTAGAAAAATACAGATTATGTCGATGTAAGAAGAAACACAAAGTAGTACAAGTCTGCGTAATTCTAATTCCAATCAGATGTCATAACACTCACTGGAACATGATAACCACATCCAAGTAATCTTTTGTCCGAAGTGTCAAGAAATAAGTCAATACAAAATCCGAGAAGTAATTTAAGCCGAATGCATATCTCAACACCTAATTCCATCAAAAACATGAAAATTAAGGCAGCATCAAGTGTGCGAACACATGACAAATCCCAATTAGTAGTCGCTTTTTCCAAGACATTATAGAAGGCACAAAGACTACTGGAATTGTTAAAAATAATATAGCATCAACTGCTGATACATACGAGCATCCCAGCATACAGATAAACAAATCCCACATGTGACAAAGAAGGATCAAGTTACTTAGAAAGGTTCCAACACTACAAGTAGATGGAAAATGATTAGTCATTCTTTCCCAGTAGAAATACAACAAAGACATAAAATTAACATATATTACCCAATGCAATCTGCAAATGTTAATAAGAAATTCAAATAGAAAGTACAAATAGCAATAACCTTAAGAGAAATGGGAAAACAAATACGTTAGACACAAGGAAGTAGCAATACCATTAAGAACCTTCATCCTCCATGACACTCTTACAAAAAAAAATGATATGTCTTGAACTTATGCAAATCAATCAACACAATCAACAACTCATTTTTATATTATTAAAGTGCATTGAACACTATCTCTTGAAAAATTATCATTAGAGAGTAGCCCTTAACTAATGTTGCAATACATGTTATGCTTGGAACAGTGAAGAATTATTTTAACCAACATGTTTAGTTGAATGGTACATCATTTAAAACTTAAGACACAATAAAATATATTGGGTACACCAGAAACGTAGATTGAGACCTCCAAAGTTCAACGCATTAAGAAATTATAGTTCTATGCAAAGTCACTAAACATGAAATAAAGTAATTGCAAATAATAAAATAGAAAGAAAAGTACTGCATAATAAGAAAATAACATGCAGAATAAGAAAATAAGCATGCAAGGTAACCAAACATGAAACTGCGGAAAAAGCAATCTCATCTTCATCTGTTCTTCTTATGGAATATATTGTCCACTCAGCACCTGCAGAAGTAGTTACATAAATTACTGAGACATGCAAAACAATCACCAACAAAACATAAGTATAATGTCCAAACCTTTATTTTATTAAGCACAATTAAATTCCCAGATGGTATTCAGCTTCTAAAAAATACAAAGGTTTCTGCCGATCATCTCAGCCAAAATACTCTAATTAATCAATATATTTACTAAAGTTCAAGTAACTAAGAAAACATTGAGAGAATTTTTGTATTTTTAATTTTTCACAATATTTTCTATAAGGATCATGAGTAATCCCCATAAGTATAAAATATACACACAAGCACTACATTAAAATACAGAAGAAATGGTAAACCATGGAGAAACCACAAAATGATATACCAGCAAGGAAGAAAGATGAAAATATGTCCTAAAGCCAGCTAGCGAGAGGGTTTATAACATGCAAATCCTTACTGTAACACACACATTTTGGTAAAGTGAGAATGGTGAAATCAGGTGTAAACTTAAACTATGCAAGTTGATACTATTGAAAAGATGCAGACCAAACCAACACATAGAAACTGGTGCTATTGTGGCTAAACCTCCTGATTTCACAAGAATTCTACAGATAATGGCATGAGTCAATAGGAAATACCATTTTTGCACAATATGGATACAATTATTTGTTATTTTAAGTCATTTCAGATGCAACCATATTGCTAAATCAATAAATTAGTTCTCAGATAATATTCACTCATTAATGATATTTACTCTTTACATACATGGCAGCAGCACACCAAGTTATTCACAGAAAAGCTTCACTTTGACACCAAAAAGTGTACATTTCTACAACTTATATTTCTGTAATATAAAAAAGACATTACGAATATGGGAAAGATACTGTCTACTGATTTGAGTGACTTTTGTAGATAGTTGAAGTTAATTTCCTTTAGAATGACTTGTATAGAACTGAGTATAAGAGTTGTGACAATACTAGAACACATTAAACCACCACCAAGAACAGCAACCTTCTCTATTTCCCGGTTAATAGCATATACGGATACCAGCCGTAGATGATTATGAGATTTATCTTCATATTATTTACAGTATGCCCTGCATCAGTCCATCCATGTGTGCTAATAGTTATTTCATGCACCAAATATAACTCTCAATATATGAAAATATCCCTTCCAAGTTACATTACTCTCCATGACATGCTTTCACCTAAAATAAACAAGTAAAAGCAAACCATCAATATATGTGTAATCATGATTCCACACAATTCCAACAGTGCTTACATAACAAATGTTGTTCACAATGAATCTCGACTATAAATTTAGCAACTTGTCAATTCATCCCATAAAATCCAAAAAGAAGATTGAATGCACAAAGTCACAAACTACAAACTTCCAACTAACACAGTTACTTAAAGTATTCCTATTGAAATCTTATTCTTTATGTGCAAATCGTGGAAAGCTAAAGTACCCCTAGATGATATATTTTAAAGAAATAGGGAATCCAATTACCATCCAGATGTTTTTGTTCTGAGAATCATAAGACAGAACATATTCCTCATGATATCATCAAAATGTAAAATCACCCCAGGTAGTCCTCCAAAACCAAGTGTTAGATCAAGCTGGTAAGGTATTATAGGATAATCAAATGATCTCGTGGGTATTACGAGAGCACCAAAGAAGCATGCCATCTGCCTCATTGCTTCTTTTCTTTCTTTCCATCGACTTATCCTTCTTCCTTTTGGCCATATGCATTGACTTTCTAGAAGCAGCAGTAGCAGCACGTTCAGCCTGAGCAGGACTTAAACCTTTTGCAGCAGACAAGGCTACAACCTTAATCCGTTCTGTTGCATCCTGAGCAGCACTTTCTTCATTCTTAGAGGATGTCATAATCTTTCCTCTCAACAAAGAAAGTCCCCACCACTACCATGGACCAAATAATAGCACAAGGAGATAAGATTGTTAGCAAAATAACAAATTACCAGCCAAAAACACTTAAAGTTAATGACAATATATTGTTGTAAGCACAATTTTGATACCTTCCAAGCACAGTGCATGCCCAAGTAAAGATCAATAACTTATTCCTCATTCACAAGCTAGTTCAATCAGCATACACTATCCCAATACACCGAAAAAGATTGTCTTTCAGGTATTAGGGTTCTTAAGTTAACAGAGATTATCAATTACTACAAGTATTGGGTATCTAAACCAATTGATATTGAATGTTTTCTTACAGTGATAATATGCATCATATTTATGCAAGGACGACTCAACCCTAAAAGCCATGGATTTAAGCTCAAAACCTCTAAATTACAAACCCTGAAAGAATAAAAAATACCTATATTCAGTTCTCTCAAATACAAGAACATATCTACACATACGAAGACGCCAAATCGTACAGACCCAAAACCAGAGCATCGACAGAAACAGTAAGCAAAAAGATGAAGGACGTACATAGATAAAAAATGGGACAACCTTGATTATTTGCAAAAATCGCCTTCAAGCTGCAAGACCTAATTGTTCTTCGACTACAGTTCCTCAGTTGTTCAACTCTTTAGCTCAGACGTTCTTCTTTCGTTATTCTAAGAAAGAGAGAACTTGAATTTCTAACAAATGTTTTATGTATTTTATTAAAATTAATGTTTTATGAATATTATTTTTGGCCAATACAAATGGGAGGGAGATATAAAATAATATTGGAGGGAATTTTTTGGTTAAAATTGTTGTGAAATTTTAAGTCCACACTTTTAATGTGTTGTTTTAACTATTATAAAAATAGGACACTTTAAAAGTGTGGCCATATATGTTAATAGTTGTTGTCAATTATATAATATTTTAACAACACTTATAAAGTGTAGCTTATAATATTAAAGAGTACACTTTTTAAATGTTGTCAATATAAAGTGTAGCTAAAAGTTTAAAACTTGGGCTACGCTTTGAAAGCGTTCCCAAAAATATTTTGGGCAACACTTTACAAGCGTTGTCCAGAATAAGTGTAGCCGTAGGCCTAAAATGGTGTAGTGGGTAGAGGAATTGTTTTAGGAATTCTAATTAGTTTAATGGGGTTGTGGACTTTATATGGGAGGTTAACTAACTTAATTAGGCCCCCTTGATTCCCTAATTAACCACCTAACCCCTTAAATAATTAAATGAACCTAATTAAAAATGTGAAGGAAAATCAGGACCCTCACAAACGGAATCCCGTTAACGGGCCGTCTCTGAGTCGATTGTTGGCCCCCCTCCATCTTGCACAACCGTCCTCTTGGTCAGAGACAGGTGCAGGCGAGGGTATTCTAATTTTGGCTAAGTGTGGGACCACGGCTAGTATCGATGCCCCGTCAATCGACACATGAGCCGTTGACTGCATTTCGTTGGTACACACTGCCAAGGGAGTGTTGTCTCCAACAGGAAAGGGTCCTTCTCAAGTGCCCTTGGTTGGTCCTTGGAGATTCGTACCCGGGCGTTTCGACCATGAATTAACTTAAACACCTATTAACTACCCTTTAACCATTTTTCATGAATTTTCGACTACTAAAAGCTAGTCAAATAGGCTAAGGCACGCTAGTACCTCTTTGAACAAAATTCCGAACGTCATGGACGTTCTTGGACGTTTTGGTTTCTAAACATCCTAAATGACCTATATTCCTTAAAATAACCCTAAAAACATTATGTAGACTTTATGACACCTATGCTAGGCTTTACAACACGTCTTGGATTTTCGAAGTGTTACACATAGCATATTCAAGCACCATCTAGTTTAGGGTATACTTGAGAACACCTTTAAAGGCCCCTCCATTGACTAGATTATCATACATGTGTGTGTGTACATACATGTGAGAAAACCTTTCACATAACACCTTTAGACCACACATGTTCATACTTTACTTCATGCATGCATAAGGACAAATGTGTAACTACATGAGCAATCCTTTCATGTAAACATATTTTGAAACCATGCACATTCATACTTCATCATATCATAAACTTAACATCGTAGCATATAAGTCATATTCATAACATGTTCATGCATTCTTATTCATGTACTTAAATCACAAACCTAGGATTATGCTATCAAGGCACACATATGCAATGCATAGACAAGGTCCCATACACTTTCCCATACTAGTACACCTATCAAGTCATCCTATTTAAGTGATACATAACATACTTCATTGACATAAGCTTTACATGCATAGTAGTAGACATGAGTGCATATGATAATAACCTTTCATTAGACACCATGAACCTATACTACTTGTAAGCAAGCATGCATTAAGTGTGAGTGTGTATACATTGATCAACATGATCACCTAATGGCTATCAACAACACATTTAGGCAGCCACCCTCTTATGACAACAATGCACATCCAAACATAGACCACACAACATATACTAGCAGAGGAGACAATATAACTATAGTACTTGCATTCAAGACTCCTAACCATAGCTAATCACACATTTATATAGGGGTACATAGGTAAGGGGCCATAAACCATCACAACTCATCAATTGCAGCACCTACATCCCTACCATAGTTTTACACATACTTATACAATAGTCATACAACCTAGATCACAACTAGAATAAAAGACTAGGCATGAGACTTCACATTGGGTGATCATCACCACGAAACATTCATACCACAATAGCCTTCAAGACCATGATCACATCACATATATAATAACAATAAAGTTAACCCCATCACCATAAGTGGACCATACCACACAATTCCATACAAGGCTTCATCAACTAATATTTCTATAGAAAAGTAGAGGGGAAGAGTCATTCTTACCAATTCATCAACCTTTGATCATCATTGATCAATACTCAGCTTTCCTCAACAATTCAAGTATAGGGCAGTAGATAAATGTATATTAACATGGACGAAATCATGCCTAAACCACCACAAGATCATGATACTAACATGTACACTATTTCACCAATTCAATAAAGAGTAGAGAGACATAGATCACTTAACAATATCCCTTGCTTTGATCATCATGATCAACATTAATAATTCATCAAAATACAATATAGGGCAGCAGCTAAGGAGATCATAACCTAAACGAAATACTACTCCAATTGCCCTAGAATCGAGATCATACAAATGTTCTATATTAACAATCAATAGAAGATAGAAGAACATAAATCAATACTACTTAATATTCAAGATTTGATCCACATTGATCCATTATATCTAATGCATAATCAATTTACATGATAGGCAGTAGATAATAATAAATTTAACTTAATTGAAACACTTTATAATCCTCGTAACATCAAGATCAAAATAACCAATACATAGGCTAAAATGAGAGTTTGAAGGGATCATGGGTTCAACATGGAATTGGATTGAAATTCACTTGAAAATCAACATACAATCAACAAATGAGAATGGTGATCCTTCATCTCTAGATTTCATTTCATTTAGAGAGTTCTTTTCAAAGTTTCAAAGAGAATTCATGAACAATCTTCCTATCTTTCAATCTAGACATTGGTTCATTCTCCAAATTTATTTCAAAAGCATGCTTAATGATAAAT